>BDMV01000012.1:17743254-17754229 GCA_008326285.1 Oryza officinalis | reverse complement strand
CACATCGCCAAGGCTTAACGTGCCTAAAGCGACACGTTAGCCCCGACGATGTAGATCGCCGGGTACGAGTTCTTACCTCTGCTCTAGAGAAGTAAGAACTCGCCGGAAGTTAACCTCTTGCGAGGGTTGGCGATGCGCCGAAAGTAGATTGATTTGTGTTTAATTGATTGTGAGATACTTCTATGTCCAGACTACCGGGATATTTATACCCGAGATTACAACATGGTCCGTGTAGGACACGATCTTATCTCTAACTAACAAACAAGTCTTTGCGGCAAACTCTTGCCAAAGATTAGATCTAAATCTACTTAATTTACAAGATACAATTGTCTAAAACCGAGCCTTATCTATATTTGGCAACCTCCTTGAAGCTTATCTCGAACCCAAACCGAGCCCATATCATCCTTATCAACTTCCTGACCCTATCGGCCAATAGCCATATTGAATCCGAATCAGCCGATAGAGCCTTCCTGCTAGCACTTCTCCCAGTCCGATACGGTACTGAGTCCGATATGGAGTTAAGTCCGACTCTGGCTTGGTCCGATAAAGTGACCGAATCGACTTATAGCGCTCCTTCTTCTCTGCATCGGTTTTCTCTTTCCTCTCCGAGTAGATTACGAAAATCTGTTGTTAACACATGCCCCTCAATTCCGCTTCATTATATAATGTGGCGCAATTAGCTCCGAGGAACCCATCGACTTCTTCGCTAGGGTTTGTCTGAAAACCGTGCAGATCCAGATTCACAATCTTCCACCGCCGATTTCCTTGCGCCGTTCTCCATTAATTACTTGCACTTCTCAACTCCGGCAACTCCTCGACGCTTCTTCAACATCAACCCCTTCATCGACGACCTCTTCAACCACATCAATGGCCTCCTTGCTGTTCTACACTTCTGAGATCCCCGTGGTGAGTCAACCCCTTCCGAGTTCACATTTACATTTTCCCACCGAGTTTTTCAAACTAGGGTTTCTGCTCTTGCCTCCCGGGTCTTATCTTCTACTACTGTTCATGCGCCACAAGTTTTCAAGAACCAGATTCTAATCCCCACCAACGACAAATCACATCGGTTTCTTTTGGGCCCCATGGGCAACTCCGACCCCACTTGGCTAATCAATGCAAAGACGAGCAGAATCCCGTTCAAGCAAGTCAAACCCAATGTTTCTTCATGGAAGCATACTTTCAGATCTTGGCCGACGAAGCTCACTGCTTCAGGACTTGGTACAAGAGAATCGTCGCGGCCAAGCAAGTTCATTGGAATGAAATAGGGATCGGCCAGTGCATTACTCTGTCTTTGGTTGATACCAAGAAGAACAAACCCTTGATGTCAGCAGCCACCTACTTTTGGTCTAGCACCCTGAATGCTTTCCTGTTCCGACAAGGTCCGATGACCCCAACACTAATAGATATCAAGATGCTGACAGGATTAGATATCCACTCCGAGATTAATCCCTTCAACCTCCTCATCAATAGCAGCCATAAATTGAAGACCAAGAAGATTGGAGGTTGGTCTGGGTACATATCCGAGCACATGGAGCAAGGATCTGTCTCAGAGAGAGAGCATGTGGCCTTTCTGACTCTATGGCTAGAAAGATTCGTATTTTGTGGATCAACCTGTGGCCCTACTCTGAATTGCCAACACTTAGCTCAGGCCCTGATTGAAAAGAGACAATTTCCTCTCGGTTGATACCTCCTTGGGGCTATCTACTGGCTGCTCCATTCTGCCACTCAAGACCTGATGCTGAAAAAAACAGTGGCACATGGGGGTCCATGGTGGTTCGTCCAACTCTGGTTAACAATCTATACTAACACCATGGTTGATCGGCCCCCACTGTCAGAATCAGTCTTCCCATCGGACTACACTGACAATGAAGATCCCTCGTCCAGGAGATGTATGTCCTTTGGAGATGCAGCTTCAATCTACCCTGGAGCAGATCAATCGGCCGAAGAGATATCTTCCTGGTTTGTCCGATTCTACACTGGCTCTCCATCGGCCAAGATGGACATGTTCGTGTATCCTTCGGACTCTGATTTTAAGCTCCCTGTCGATCTAACTCTGGGCGAGCTGAATGATGACATGGTAACAAGAGAACTCTTCATGATCAGCATCACTCCCTGCCTACTCCCGGTAGGCATGTTTCAGGGCAGAAACACCAGTTTGGCCTGTGAATTTTACAACCCCATGGTGGCTGCTAGGCAATGCGGGCTTGGTCAACTTCCTATCAGCCTGCACTTCCATCGACTCCTAGAGAGCAGGGGTACCGTCTCATCGGCTCTGATCATGAACAAGGTTCTGGAAACCAGGATTCCAAATCTAGGAGACTGTGACCGATTATGGCTGAGTCCCTTCATCCACATCAACTTCCAGTCATGGTGGCAAGAATGGACTTCTCATCTCTTCCATCAATCGGCCAGGTTCTATCTGACAGAACTCGTTGATAATATCAGCCCCAAGGTCCCTGACGCCCCAGTGCCATCAGTCAGTAACAGTGGGCAGAAAATCTCTTATGCTCTAGTCCTGGCTCCATCAGGAAGAACCGTTCTGGAGTCAGTTATCGGCCTTACTACCCCAAAGGTGTCATCACTGCTCCAAGGGCCGATAACCAAAGAGACTCCTAAAAGGAAGGCACCAGCAAAAGAGATTTAGAAAACCAGCAAGAAACTTAGGACTGACGATCAAGCTGATCTTGACGAACTAGACCCCTCCATGGAAGAATTCCTCGATGACCAAGTAATAGAAGAGGAAGTCGATGCAGCAGCTGCCGATCTGCCTGAAGAAGAAGATCCATCGGCCAACACCACTGAAGGACCATCGGCCAAGACCACTGTGATCCCACCGGCCGATGACCAAGCCAACATTGTCCAACCAAGGAGAACCAGACATGCAGTCTGCAAGGTTAATATAGTCCCTCTTCTTAAATCTATGCAGTCTTCTTCTGCTGGTATGCTATAACTTGATATCCTTTTCAGGTCGTCGCATCGTCTTTACTTAAGGAAAGGACTCAATCAGCCCCTTTACCAAGAACTAAAAAGGCAACCCTGCAAAGGCGCGAACAAATCAAGGCCCAATTGAGAACACCTTCTCCTTCTCCGCCACCCTCTCCGAATGCTTCGGTAAGAGTTAGTCTTTTTGCCCCAACCCCCTGGCAATATGGATCTGATCACCATTTTCTTGCCTTTCTTCAACCGCGTGCTCCATCACCTGCACCACATCGGTCAGCTCCCTCGCCCACTGTTTCAGGACAACCAAAGGAAGCCGATGCAAGCACAGCCAATGCCCCATCACAGGTAAACCAGATCCCTTCGAACCCCTAGCCCATTTTTGTTCGACTAGGTTAACCATGCCCTGTCTTGATGTTTGCAGAATTTGGCCGATATGTTTTCTTTCGATATTGGCCAATTTCTTGATGATGAGGACAAAGAACCACCCAGCACAGCCAAGGCGTCAATCTCTGAAGAATTGAAGAACCGGCTGTCCGATATCGCTAATCGGCTGGAATCGTCATTGGAATCTTTGGTGGAGAACTGCAATCCTATCAGGAGTCGGGTGCAAGAAATTCAAGATCAACTGCCCGATGACCTGATGGAGATCTTGACGCCGGCCATCTTCTTGGAACAATACCACTTCAAGCTCCACAAGGCCAAGGAAAGAATCGCGGAGAGGCGGGAACGTGAAAGCTTGGAATCGGCCTTAGCTGCCAGCAAAGCTCAAGTCAATTCTGACAAGACCACGTTAGATGAGCTGGCTGTTGAGCCGATAATCTTGAACAATAGGCTTGAAGAACTCCACCGTCTTGAAGCAGACTTAGTACTGAAACTAGAAGCCACCCGCAAGGAGATCCAAGAAGTTGAAGCCGGAATAGCTACGTCACCTAGGGCCATAGAAGACCAAACGACGAAACTGAAGACATCGGCCAAATACCTTGCAACCCTGAGCAAGTCCTTGAAGCCAATTCCAGGGTCAACGGCCGATGACGCTCAAACAATAAAGGACATTGATCAAATTCGCCGTAAGGCCATTGCAACTATTAAAAACTTCATAGGCTGATGTAATATATTTTTATGTCCTCTTTGTAGAAGATAACTTCCTGTTTTGATAAAATCCAAGCCTGAAAAAGTTTTTGAAGTCCATAAACTTGAATCAATCTGATATTTTGAAGAACTTTTGAAGTCCATAAACTTGAATCAATTTGATATTTTGAAGAATCTTGAAGAATTGCTTGCTTGTGTACATATGCCCCCCAAATTTTGGAAGATGAGGGCTCATGTTGTAAAATTTGAACTAAGGGCGATAGTTATATATCGGCCATCTAAGGCGATGCGTTATACATCGGCTGTGATCATAAATCGGCTAGGAAGCCGATCATGAGTCGATCCATACACTAGGGTAATATTTCTTTAAGTATTTGCCATTAAGAGCTCTGCCATAAATTTCTCCATCCAGTCCTTTTAACAAATAAGCATTGCGAGGAACACATCGATGAATCTGAAAAGTACCTTCCCAAGTAGGTGACCACTTGCCGAATTTGTTATCCCTCGAACCGATCGGCAATATTAATTTCCACACAAGATCCCCTTCTCAAATGACTTGGCAACAACCTTTTTGTTATAATGACGGGCAACTCGATCTTTATCACGCTTTATTTTTTCTAAGGCCCGCAATCGGACGTGTACCAAATCATCTAATTCATCAACCATAAGATTGTGGTACCCATTGGCTGTCAAGTCGTCTTGCAAAGTAATCCTTCTTGAGCCGATGCTGGTCTCCCACGGCAGCACAGCTTCATGTCCATAAACTAACTGATACGACGGCACTTGAGTTGCACCATGACAAGCCATCCGATACGCCCAAAGGGAATCGGCCAGCGTGGTATGCCACCGTCTTGGCTGTTCATCGATTTTTCTCTTGATCAACTTGATTAAAGTCTTGTTAGAAACTTCTGCTTGCCCATTAGCTTGCACATAATATGGAGAAGAGTTCAATAGCTTGATACCCATGCTGTCGGCGAAATCAACAAACTCATCGGACACGAAAATCGATCCTTGATCAGTTGTCAATGTTTGTGGAAGTCCAAATCTGTATATGATATGTTCCTTAACAAATTGGATGGCGTCCTTGGAATCGACTTTCTTAAGAGGGATGACCTCAACCCACTTTGTGAAGTAATCCGTAGCCACTAAAATATACTTGTGTCCTTTGCTTGATGGTGGGTTAATCTGGCCGATCATATCGATACCCCATCCACGAAACGGCCACGGCTTGATGATTGGATGCATAGCCGATGCCGGTGCTCTCTGAATTGCCCCAAACTTTTGACAATCTTGACATCCTTTATAATACTTGAAACAATCCTCTAGCATTGTCGGCCAAAAATATCCAATGCGCTTCAAGAGCCATCTCATTTTATGGGTCGATTGATGTGTTCCCCAAATTCCTTCATGATCCTTGTTCATAACAACTTTGGCTTCCTCTAAACTCAAGCATTTGAGCAAGACACCATCAATCGTCCAATAGTATAGATCATCATCCATCAAGACATACTTCAAAACTTTATAGTTCATCTTTCGTGACGCTGATTGAGAAGGATTTTTCAAATACTCGATGATGGCGAACCTCCAGTCATCGGCATCCACGGTTGCAATTTGAATCTGAACATCTTTGGCCATCGGCCTGTATCCTGATGCCTCCTGAGCTAAATCATTGGCCTCGAAGTTCTGCTTCCTGGGTATATGCCTCATCGTCACAATCTTGAAATCTCATAGCAACTCCTTGCATTTCTCATTGTAAACCCTGAGGATATCATTCTTGCATTCATACTCCCCAGAAAGTTGATTGATGACCAGCTGTGAATCGCCAATAATCTTCACGGAATCGGCCTCAACCTCTTGTAATAACTGCAAACCTTTAAAAACAGCTTCATATTCTGCCTGATTATTAGTATAATAAGGCTTAATGGTAAACGCAAACTCGAAGCTTACCCCCTGAGGGGATATGATGACTAGGCCGATACCGCATCCATGTCTGCAAACAGACCCGTCAAAATACAATGTCCATGGCACGATGTCTGAATATGCAACTGAATTATCTCTATGTTGAACAATAAAATCGGCCAGGACTTGTCCCTTGACCGCTTTGGCCGATTCATACCGTAGGTCAAACTCTGTTAAGGCAAAAATCCACTTCCCAATTCTCCCTTTCAACACGGGGGCCGATAACATGTATTTCATCACATCGGCCTTGCTTACCACAATGCACTCATTGGAAAGTAAATAATGCCTCAATTTAGTACATGAAAAATATAGGCACAAACATAACTTCTCCACTGGCGTGTACCTTGTTTCGGCATCCAGCAACCTCCTGCTTAGATAGAAAATAGCCCTTTCTTTGCCGTCAATGTCCTGAACCAAAACTGAGCCGATGGACTTCTCATCGGCCGATAGGTACAGCCTGAACGGAACTCCCTTTTGTGGAGGAATTAGAACTGGTGGGGAGCTCAAATACTCTTTGATATCGTCCAGCGCCTTTTGCTGCTTGTCACCCCATATAAACTCTTGATCGTCCTTTGTCTTCGACAATGGAGTGAACGGTTCTATCGCGCCTGACAGGTTCGATATAAAGCGCCGGACAAAATTGATCTTGCCGAGCAGGGATTGTAACTTGGTCTTGTTAGTTGGAGGCTTGATCTTTTTTATAGCGTCGATATTCTTCTGTGTAATCTCAATTCCTCTTTCGTGGACCAAGAAACCCAAAAATTGACCGACCGATACGCCAAATGCACATTTATTAGGGTTCATCTTTAAACCATATTTCCTTACTCTTTCTAGTACTTTGCGTAAATCGGCCAGGTGCACATCATACTCTTTTGATTTTACGACGACATCATTAATGTAAACCTCGATCAAAAGGCCAATAAGATCGTGAAAAATATAATTCATAGCCCTCTGATAAGTAGCTCCAGCGTTTTTTAAACCGAACGTCATGACAACCCACTCGTATAGGCCGATTGCCCCCGGACACCGGAACGCTGTCTTGTGAATATCTTCCTCAGCCATAAAAATCTGATTGTAGCTTGCGTTTCCCTCCATAAAGCTGATGATCTTGTGTCCAGATGCAGCATCGACTAGCAAATCGGCCAACGGCATAGGGTACTCGTCCTTTGGTGTTGCTTTGTTTAAATCTCTGAAATCAATACACACCCTGAGCTTGCCGTTTTTCTTCAACACTGGAACTATGTTGGAAACCCATTCCGCATATCGGCAGTGCCTGATAAAGTTGGCATCGTAAAGTCTTGTGATCTCTGCCTTGATAGCTTCATGCATATCGGCCTTAAATCTCCTAGGAGCTTGTTTAAATGGCCGATAGCCTGGTTTGATAAGTAACCGATGTTCTACAATCGATCAGCTTAATCTTGGCATCTTATGATATTCCCATGCAAAACAGTCCATGAATTCTTTCAAAAGATTTATCAAATTATTCTTATAATCCTTTGGCAGGTTAGCACTTACATACGTCGGCCTAGGCCTATCACCTATTCCTATATCGACCTCTTCAAGTTCGTCGGCCGACGTAAAGCCTTGTCCCAATTTTCCATCTAACTCATCCACCGCGTCATCTGTATAGGGACTGTCTTGGTCATCTTGGCTGGTCGATGGTACACTTTTGCTAAAGCAACTGCTTGTCTTGATCTTCAATCGTCTCGATGTCGCAGTCAGTTACCTTGAGGAAATCGGCCTCCCATACTCGCCCGGACAGGCAGTCGATCCCCTCCATCTCCCAAACTGCGAGATCGGCATTGGCTACATGCACTGACCTATCGGCCTGCACGATCTCGACCTGGTCCCCTTGCCACTGAATGAGGCACTGATGCATTGTTGAGGGAACGCAACAATTTGTGTGGATCCAATCGCGTCCCAACAACATGTTGTAGGAACCCTTTCCATCGAAGACAAACAAGGTAGTAGGTATTGTCTTATTGCCCACTGTGAGCTCCACGTTCAACACCCCTCTTGCCTCCGATGCGTTACCACCAAAGTCCTTTAACACCATATTAGTCTTGATGAGATCTTCAGGTACTTTTCCAAGCTTCCTGAAAGTTGTATATGGCATCAAATTTATTGCCGCGCCGCCATCCACCAGCATCTTCGTCATCGGCCGCCCATTGACGAACCCCTTGATGTATAACGGCCGGAGGTGCCTGTGGTTGGTATCAGCCGGCTTGTCGAACACGGCTTGGTCTGGTGATAACTGTAGCCTAGCCGAAGATTGTTCTATCTCATCGTTGGCTACTGCTTCATCGGCCATCTGTACGCTATATTCTGCTGGCAATACAAAAACCATATTAACAGAAGCCGATGCTTTGCTTTTACCTTTCGCAGACGCAGGAGCTCGTGCTGATTTCGAGGTGCCCTCATCGGCCTTGACCACCGTGGATTTTATCATCCATTCTTTTTTGGTCCTAGTGGGCCGATGGGTGGTTGCCGCCTGCTGTTCCTGGACCTGCTCTTTCTTCCTCAGCCTCTGTACCCGTCGTTTCTGGGTCTTGGTAAACACGTCACTTGGGCACCACTGAGGGTTCTGGGGTTGGTCGTTGTCTTCGTCTTGACGATCTTGGTGCATCGGCCCTAGCCTTTCATGTACTGACTTCCTTTGCTTCATCGGCCGATGCGCTTGCCTATTTGAACTGCCCTGGTGAGGATCTTCGATGTCGTTGTACGCAGGACACTCTTGAATTGTTGGCAACCTCATTCCTTCGTTCCAACAAAAGCGGAAGAACTCGCACTCCCAATGGGGGTCATAGGATCTGTCTTGGTTAGAATACTCTTGTGCTTGCTCTTCCCGTCTTTGCTGGAACTTTCTGATCAGGCCCTCTAAAGTCTGACGAGGCTGCTTGTTGGTCCGATAGGCATCGCTATCGGCCTTGTCTGCCCGTACCATGTTGACTGGGAACGGGTGTCTTTCTATCTTCATCGGCCGCTTGGCTTCATCAATCTTGATCCTGTCTTGCTCGATGGCCGATTGAATTTGCTGCCGGAAGATCTTGCATTCGTTGGTGTGATGCGAATATGTGTTGTGCCACTTGCAATATTTTCTCTTCTTGATTTCCTCGGCCGATGGCAGTATATGATCTACTGGCAGCTGAATCTGCTTTTCTTGCAAGAGTAGATCAAATATTTTATCGGCCTTGTTGACGTCGAAGTCGTACTTGTCCTCTTTGTCGCCCTTCTTGGCCCATTGGCACGTTGTTGGCTTCTTCATCCGGGCCCACTCAGCCAGGTCGACGTCGGCATCATCTCCATCGTCTTCGTCGGAGGCGTACTGATAGACAGTATTGATTTTCTTTGCAAACTTCTTCGCCTCCTAGAATCTTTGTTCGTGGGCCGATACCCTCTGCGCTAGCTGAGCCAGGCTGTCAAATTCCTGCGAGGAAAACCTTTCTCGTATCGGCCCCAATAGTCCCTGGAACGCCAAATTGGCCAGTTGAGAATCGGTCAAACTGAGGCTATAGCACCTATTCCCTATTTCCCTGAATCTTTGGATGTATTCCGGGACCGATTCGTCAATCCTTTGCCTGATGGCGGTGAGATCGGATAGCTTCATCTCTTGTACACCGTTGTAAAAGTATCTATGAAACTGTTTTTCCAGATCGACCCACCCTCTGATAGAATTGCAGGGTAGAGATGAAAACCATGTGAACGCTGACCCTGATAAGGACAGAGGGAAAAATCTCACCCTCAATGCCTCCACGGCCGATGCCTCACCACATTGAACTAAGAATCGGCTTATGTGCTCGTACGTGGAGACATTGTCTTGTCCCGAAAACTTGGAGAAGTCCGGGATCTTGTATCGGCTCGGCAGTGGCACTCTATCGAACTCTTCGGGGTACGGATGTCGATACACTGTGGAGTTCTCCTTGGGTTTTAAGCCGAGTTGATCTCGCATCACTTCGGCTATCATATCGGTCCAGTATCCTGTGGGCTGATGTGGAAGCTCTTGATGATGAGGCTGTTGAAAGCCTTCTGGCCGATATTGCCTCGGGGAGCACGGTTGGAAGTGATGATTCAGATTCTGCACGTCGTACTGCCCTGTGGTGTACTGCTGGTAGCCTTGCGGTGCATTATATGCAGCTGCATGTGGAGGATTGCTTGCTTGAGCGAACTGCGGTTGTCCAGCCGATGGTTGGTTGATTGGGATTTGTTGCATCGGCTCATCCATCGGCTGCTTCCCCCTCGTCCATTGTGCGAATTGTTCCTCCGTAATATGCTGGGGGCTTCCTCCCGCTTGCTTGGTCAGGACCAGCGGCATGGTTGACGCTGGCTGGGCCGATGGAGGTTGAATCGGCGCTGTCGGCTGCGGAGCCGTGCTCAGATCGGTCCTCAAAGTCCGATAAGCGGGGAACTTGTTGTCTGGCAGGAAAATCGGGCCTTGAGGCTTGTACTGGTGAATGGAGCCCTCTAGGATGGATTTTACGGTATTGGTCAATGTGTTCACCAGGATCCCCGATTGGTTGACCAATGCGGAGTGAACCGCGGAGTCGATGCGGTCCTGTAGCGTCGGCGCGGCGCTGTCTTCAGTCTTGACAGCATGGTCGCGTGCTGCTGCCGACGTGCTAGCTCCGTCTCCAGGGCTCGGCATTATCACCTTAGACTTTTGGATAAGGGTGCCTTGCCGAGTCCTAGAGTATGTTTGCAGGTACATGTTTTGAAATTGCTCAACCAGCTTGTTCATCACAGCTTTTTGCTCCTCATTGAGCTGGTCAGCGGTCACAGAGACGACGTTCTCCTCTGAGATCTCGTTCTGCGTCGACATCCTGCAGTGATCTTCTTGTTGTTGTGAAGCTTGCGTTCTTGAGGTCCCACCGAACGTGCCAAAAGCGTGTTGGCGTAGAATTACTCTAGTGCAAACTTATACAAGCCAACTAGCCAACATAAGTATATTAATCACAAAGAAGCCCTAAGAATACCCTGTAATAAACATATT
>BDMV01000012.1:17439275-17719228 GCA_008326285.1 Oryza officinalis | reverse complement strand
AAAAATGAATTAATATGATTTTTTAAAGCAACTTTCGTATAAAAACTTTTTATAAAAAACACATCGTTTAGTAGTTTGAAAAAAGTGCGTATGGAAAAAGAGATACGTGAGCTAGGAAGGAAAGTAGGGTGAAGAACTCACCTATAAAGTGTACTGCCGAATCAAAATATTGATAGTCGATTGATCTTGCATGTATGTTTTGTGATGCATATGATGGATAAATTTTTATTTTTACTAGTGATAGGACAAGAATACTGAGAACAAAAATCAAGAGAGATTAAAGTAAAATTTCCTCCTTTTTGGGTTTTTTAAGGTCCCCTTAAATATGAGTGTGAGCGTCCATTTCTTAACTGATTTAATTCTACTCTATTACATTTAATAGTATGTGTAGTAGAAATTTTGTAGGGCTAATTAAAACTATAATTAAACTATATAACGTAGTAATAAATTCCCATGCCATATAACACATTAAAATAGATAATTTGTAAAGATATCTTTAGCAAAGTTTTGAATAATATTTTTTATACTCATGAAAATCTATACCCTACTGTCACAATATATTGTAAGAGTGACCTTTTTGTGTTCGTGTGCGCTTGTGGGTGTTTGGTCGTTGCCTATGAAACCATCTTAATTATCATGTTGGGTTGACATCCACTTTGGCGATTGATTTTTTAAAAAAAAGTTGGGTACAAGAAAATTCCGTTTGATTTGTTTTTGACTGCAAACAAGATCAATCAAAAGTAAGGTAACATCAGTTATTTTCTTTATATGATTTTTTAGATAAAAATGATTTACATATTTGGTCTCTGCCAACAGGCATACAGCTAATGAGTCAAAAAAGATTAAAAAAAAACTTAAGGTTACGGGACAAACCCCATCTTCCTCATATATCCAAACGAAACACCAAATAGAAAACATGTAGAATATATAACAATATTCTAAAGAAATTACGTCATCCAAAGTGGGACCCCTGATTATCAATTTCAAAAGTGTAACTTCACTATTTACAGGATTAATTGGAGATTTAAAGGGGTGGCCAATTGGGGAATGGGGAGAACTCAACAGTGGCTCAACATATGACGGTGTGGACACGTGATCAGCATTGTATCACGACGATTAATTGGCTAAAGGGGAGTGTCTAATTTCATCAAAAAGCTGATTTTGTTCGAGGGCTAGTGCTTTGTGTTGGTCAATCTGGTGTTGCTGAAATGATATGGTTTTTATAAACAAAAAGTTATTTAATATAATGCAGATTATTTTCATATGTTTTAGTTGGCACCACTCTTGGTCTTCGATACTTCGATACTATCACAGGAAGATCATGATATTATGCGCAGTGACAATATACTCTTGAAATCGGTAGCCAAGGATCTTTTTATTTCACTCTAGATGGTATAGTACCTACCAGATATCGTGCTAGAATCTATATGATTTTGAAACTTTATTTAAGTTAAAATTGTCTAAAAGGAGTTGGGGGGTTTGTCCGAGCATCTTCTGGCTTTATTTTTGTACCAAAACTCATTAGTTGTATCCCTTGTGGCAAAGACGAGAGATGTAAATCATTTCAATTATCAAAAAAAAAATGTATCAAAGGTAAATTTAGTTTCTTTAGCAGTCCAAAGGATGTGTGGCAAGTATATAGACATTAAATTTGGTTTTAAATGCACTTCATAAGAAAAGATTTGGTTTTAAATTCGGTTTTAAATGCACTTCATCAGAAAAGATTTGGTTTTAAAATCATTGAAGAAACAGATTTGGTCGTATCTGCTGTTGTTTAAGGATATCAAATCTACAATAGTTAATAAAATTTGTAGAGTGTGCCCAAGATAAGAGCATTTAATGTTGGGGAGGACAGAAAAGCCAAGCAATTGATTCTCAAAGATTTCGTTGTGCCTTTATATAATCACCAGCAGAACAAAGACTCTGAATAACACCGTGAAACAGAAGAACACACACAGAAATTGGGAATCGTTCTCCTTAATCCTAATGGCACTCATCAAGAACAGTACCACCACCATGCTGCTGAGTCTGATTGCTCTCATGGTCTTGTGTACCACTCTCCCATCCTGCCATGCAGTTAGAACACAAGGTATATGCATGTTCATGATGAAAGCGATTCTTTTTTCTTTCTTTCTTTCTGAAATTCCACTAGACATTTTTCCACTGATCAGATTTACATATATATAGAACAGAGTGCACTGATGAATACTGTTCTGCAGATGGATGGAGCAAACAGATGTGTTTCAATTGGCAGGGCTGCACTTTGGATGTGTGTCGTCAATACTGCTCACACAGGGGCCTCGATTGGCAAGGAGCCTTCTGCAATGGTTCTTCTGACCAGTGTTGCTGCCAATACAAAGTTCAGAGATGAACCAACCGTTGTACTCGTAAAAAATTCATCCTGCAATGCATGCCTGCAACAGATTATCCGGTAATAATGATAAACATGATAGCTTTTGATATATATGATCCCATTAATCTTCCAGCAAGATTAATGATCAACGTATTCTTGCAAAATTAATAATTGACTCCTATTTTGATGCTGCAACGAAGATACTATATCTGAATGCCCATGGTAGCAATGGGGCTCCGTGACCCAAGACTTGTGGATTTTTACTCTATTAAAAGCTAGGGATAATTCAATTCTTATAACCAAGTGTTTATGTATTGGATGAAACTCTTAAGTATCAGGTAGATGTGTATGTGTTCGTTCTTTGCCCACCCGTGTCTGTCAAGCCGTGGTCAAAAACACCTATATATATGCCTAGCCAGAAACTGTAGGTGGTCTAAGACCCAACAACCAAGACATAGTATAATATCATCCCACCCGGACATATCTCAATCTTAGCCGTATCCTTCACCTCAGCAGGCTTGAGATGACCACGGCCACGGAGGCAACTATGCTCAGACAGACCTAGGAGGTCAAAAAAATCAGGAGTCATCATCACTCATTCCCTCCATATCACATAATAGCCATGGGTATGGGTATGGAGAAAGTTCTACACCCACGAGTGCCGAGTAGGTGTTTGTATTAGCGTAGAAAAAATATTCCCTCCTTTTCATATTATAAGTCATCATTTTTTAGTCAATATTTTTAGGTTTAATCAAGTTTATAAAAAAAATTAGCAACATTTACGACACCAAATTAGTTTCATTAAATTTAATATTAAATATATTTTAATAATATGTTTGTTTTGTATTAAAAATATTACTATATTTTTTATAAATCTGATCAAACTTAAAAAAGTTTGAAAAAAAAATCAAACAACATGTAATATGAAATGAAGGGGATATATTAGTTTACACGGATGTAGATACGAGGTACAAGAATCCGCCGGGTGCACATCCCTAGGACGTGCTACAGCCTACAGGCATGCCCAAACTCAGCCCGTGTGCTACAACAGCATGCATGCCGAAACTCGACGAATTTTTTGTATTTTTAGAATTTTTTTTTTAATATTTACAGAAATATTATAGCGCCGAAAAAATTTGCAAAACTAGACCCTGCCGCCCTTTGAAAGGGCGGCAAGCCGACGTGGCACACGGCGCCGTGTGCGTCTTGACGGCGCGCACGGGCCGCGGTGTGCCGAGGGCTTGCCGCCCTCTGCAAGGGTGTGCCGAGGGTTTCAATTACCGCGGTAAACCGCGCGGTTACCGCGGTTACCGCGCTTACCGCGGGGGTACGGTAAGGGGTAAACCGCGGTAACCGCGTCAAATTCAAATAAATTTGAAAAATAATTTGAATTTTTGATAAATTTTGTACGGTTTGTCGCGGTTTGTCACGGTTACCGCGGTTACCGTGCGGTAACCGTGCTTACCGCCGGGGCGCGGTAACCGCGGCCCCGGCGGTAATTGAAACCCTGGTTAGCTCATGTGGCAACAGACTGTGCATCATCAGTACGGTATGTGTGTGTACGTGTACGTGCATATCTTCTAGATGGATCAACGTTGAGTTCGAAAGAAAGAAAGAAGAAACTTCCTGAAAAAATACGTGTCCCATGACCAAACCAAAGCTAGCTAGAAGCAACTGATCATCGAGCAAGATCAGATTAAGATGAGAAGTAAATAAGGACATGTAAAAAAATATTAGTATATGATAATTAGGTTTTATTTATTTTAAATTTGCACTGCAACTTCCCGAGTTTACACGCGTTTTTCAAAAATTCCAAAAGAGAACTACTCCGAAAAATTTCATAAACTTAATGACTACACTATCATTTTCGAAAGTTTCGAAAAATATTTTCGGACAACTCCAAAAATATACAGAATCTTATTTTGCTTCTCGAATTCCGAAAATCTTTCGGATAGCTCCGAAAATTTGCAGAAACCTAAATTTGTAGTGTATCTATACCATATTAAAAAGAAAGGAACCGTGGTGTCCGTTCTCACTAAAGCCGCTCCAAATAAAAACGCCTCCCTCTCTCTCGCTCTCTCTTATCTTCTCTCGCCTCAGCGCCTCACCGAAGCCGCCCGCGCCAGCCTCAGCGCCACATTTGGATTCTTCCAATGTGGCAACATGGATCGGGTATGACTTATGTGCTCCAATTTCTAGTACCAATTCTGAATACGCAGAACGCTAACTTGATCGTACATAATGATAACATGTTACATAGGCATATCGTTGGGTCTGCAAATTCGTTGAGTGGATAGATATGGAGATCCCACGAACCGATGGAACACGTTCCTACCCACTTAGCGAAACAAGGCCGGCCTAAACCCTAACACCATACAACTACCAACTCGTGCATACTACTGAGTGCAACGAGGCCACTTTCCCTTCCTCTGTGCATCGGGGTTCTCCTCCATTGCTGCCTTCGCTCGCCGCGCACGCTCAAGCTTCCGCTCCCGCTCCTCCCTGTACGCAGCAACACGCCTCCTTTCCGCCTCAGCCTTGTGCTCTTTTTCTGCGGCCTCCTCCTTGCGTCTCTGCTCTATCTTCTCCTTGCGCTCTGCATCCCATTGCCGCATGTACTCCAAACGCTCCTTGTTTTGCGGCTTGATCTCGGTGTCGATCCACTGCTCAAAATCACATAGCGGTGGAGGGGTCTACAACAAATGCAATGTTTACTAACCAAATAAGTTGTTGAAGACTACTTCATACACCAAATAATCATTACAAAACATCAGTTCCTCACCATTAAGTTAATGCGGCGTATCTCAGGTGTTGGCTCAAACTCAAAATTGGCACACATCCAGTATCTCTGCATGTACGTCTCCTCTTCATCGGACTTGGCTACCTTGCAAGGATCACCGCACCAGCACATGGGCACTGAAACACCGCTAGGCAAAGGCATTTTTTTTTTTGATGTGGAGAGGTTAGGAGGGAATGGGCTCCTCAAAGGAGCCGGCTGGGCTTTATAGGCGGCCAGGCCTGCCGCCCTCTGTAAGGGCGGCAAGGGGGTCCTGCCGCCTTTTGCCAGGGCGGCAAGAGGGCAGGAGGGCGGCAAGAGGGCAGGAGGACGGCCGTCCCGCGCCGTCCAGCGCGGCGTGTGCCACATCGGCTTGCCGCCGTTGCGAAGGGCGGCAGGGTCTAGTTTTGCAAATTTTTTCGGCGCTATAATATTTCTGTAAATATTAAAAAAAAAATCTAAAAATACAAAAAATTCCAGAAAACACAGGAGAAAAAAGAGAAGCCCAGAAAAAAAGTTAGATCAACTTGCATATCAAGAAAGAAAAAGGACGGGCATCCCACAGCCAAAAAGTAATCGAACAAGGCAGCAGATCTAAAAGATCAAGAACACAGTCAAAGGAGAAGAAAAAGAGATGGAGGAAAACCCAACAAATGAACCAAGATTTGCTCTTCTAGGTTGGATTTCTCACATACCTTTAAAATTATCTTGTTGTTACAGTTTTTATTCCAAGAACTCTTCACCCCATCTTTGTCTTTTCTTCTTTTCATCATTTAGATCTGAGCATCACAGGCAAAAAACACTCACATGAAAGCATATTTTAGATGGACAAAAATGTCAATTCTGGCTTCATCTACCCATGTACACTTAGGCTTTCGTTCGGTTGAGTTGGAAAGACATTTCCTCTGCACGGAAAACGGAACAACTCATTAGCACATGATTAATTAAGTATTTATTAATTTTTTTTGAAAAATGGATTAATATGATTTTTTAAAGCAACTTTCGTATATAAACTTTTTGCAAAAAAACACACCGTTTAGCAGTTTGAAAAACGCGCGCGCGAAAAAAAGAGACGTGAGTCAAAAAAAAGTTGGGTGAAGAACTCACCCTTAGAAAATGTATGAAAAGTGGAAAATGCAGGTTACACTTGCTCAAAAGGATGGCTTTGTCAAAATTATGTTAAATATTTAACAGTCCAACAATTAATCTAGCTAGCGATAAAATATGAACAAGTTAAACAACAAGGGAAAGACCACATGAACCAAAAGCAGTTGCCTGCTACCTGGGTTTGTCACACTAACTAGCTAGCAACTAACTGATGTCCAGTAGTGATGCGTCATCAAATAAACAAAATGCGGTCAAAATTTGTACCTAATAGTAGAACGATTAAACACAAAGAAATATGTACTTGCTAGCATAAGAGCATACAACTACAGTTTAAAAATTCTCTTGTAACTGGATTATCACAGACACATGCTTTTGCTTTTTGCGTCTTTTTTACACAATGATAGATACACCACTCATCATCTTTTAACACAATGCCTAAAGCTACATACAACTTAAGCAAAAAGGTTGAAAAAGTCTTTTGGCCTAAGAATATTGAATACTGTGCTAATGCTATACATTTGAGTAAAAAATAAAAGGAACTCAATTCAAAATATAAACATGCATGCTGCTATAAAGGGAAAAAATTGCAATTCCTATTTTTATACACTGTATTTGTCCTGTAATTACCATGTAACTTTTTATACACTATATTTGCCCTGTAACTACCATGTAACTATCCTGTAACTACCCTGTAACTACTCTGGAACTAAGGTGTAAGTGCTATGTAACTAGATTATAAACTAAGCTAATTTTACAGGGGTAAGAAATATGACATACTACGGGCACACAATGTTTATGATGAGTACCAAATGATGGCAGATTCTACAAGAATTATGAGTCACATGGCATATTTTAGGGAAAATTTGTACACAAACTACTCAGCATACAAAAACAAATTTATATTGTACATAAAAAATTAATACATAAATTCTTGCAGGGGCAACAATGTACCTTCACAGGGTTGATGCAACAAATAATGCAAACGCCAAAAAGTGCTATAAATGTTGATCAAGATTATTTTGGCATGTTCAGAGATATCTAACATACTCCATCTGGATTTGAGGTGAAAAATGACATAATCTTTTTTGTTTCAAAAACTTTACATAAGGTAACATGGTATCTAGATTTGTTATAATTCCTTGTGATTTTATTCTTGTATAACTCAATGGTAATGACGAGCAATAGGTTTCCTGAGAATTATGAGCAAATGGGAGCTGAAACAAAACAAGGAACACAAGTGACCAATTCACATCAATACATGTCAAACAAAAAAATATTTATCTAAATCATATTGATCAATTTTAATCTGTTTTGTTATCAAGGCAATTTTTGATCAATGGGCAAGCAAGAATATCGAAGAACTATACAACATCAACAATCAGCAGGGATTCTCTTCTGTTATCAAGACACTTGCTAAACAATGAAGCAAAAGAGATATAGATGAACTATATAATATCAACAACAAACATCAGCGGGTAATAAAAAATCATACAGATTATACCATTTGATTTAAATAAGTATATAGATGTGGAAAACATTAAGTATTTGTTATTTACGTAATGCAGGGTTTAAATGTTAGCACATCAGAAGTTGCAAACAATGCCAGCGCATCGGAATTGGCGAACGATGCTAGCACATCAAACGACCAAGACGATGAAGGCAGTGAGAATCAAAACACCTGGGCATTTGAATCAAACAATGAAACCGCTGAGGTAAAAAATTTTCTTAATTTAATTAACTTAAAATATAAAAATGCATAGGGCATAATTTGCTGATATAAAAAACCTACTTAAAAAAATGTAGGGGCAAGAAGCTCACACCGAGAACTCGACGATTCTTCTGGTGGACAAGGTTGGACCTAACGAAGAAGAACACAGAGAACAGGATGTAGCTGTAGAAAATAATGAGTTGATAAGTGAGCAAGATATAGACAATTTTTGGAAGAAGATGAAGAGAGCACCCCAACAATAGATAGCAAGCATGTGCCACATATTGGAAAGCAGTTCAAGAATTACAATGAAGCTCATGTGTTTTTTTAACTTTTATGCTTATCTAGTTGGGTTCTCAGTTGCTATTACACACAGATATAAAACTACAAGCAAGAAGAGAAACAATGAGATAATAAAATACACATACATATGCAACCTACATGGCAAGAGTGAAGATAATAGCAAAGACTCAGAGGAGCAGTTTCAGACTAAGGGGCAAACTAATGTTTTGATAAGGACTGGCTGTAAGTGTGTAATGGTTGTTAGAGAGACAATAGAAAATGACCCATGGAAGATTACAAGATTAGACCTAACTCACAATCACCCTCTACGCTGGAATGAACAAAAGAAGTTCCTCCGTTCACACAAACATATGACACAGGAAGAGAAGAGGCTGATTAGGACACTAAAGGAATGCAACATACCAACAAAGAGTATGATTGTGATCCTGTCATTTCTCCATGGAGGGTTACCATCATTGTCCTAAACGAAGAAGGATGTTAGCAATGTCGGCGCATCGATTAACTCTGAAACAAGAAACAAGGATATGAGTCAAGTATTACAGTATTTGAAGAAAAAAGAAGCACAAGACCGAGGCTTCTATTACAAATTCATTCTAGACGAGAACAAAAAAGTCAGAAACATGTTCTGTATAGATGGTAGATCGGCAGAGCTGTATGGTCAATATGGTGACTGTGTCAGCTTCAATACAACTTATGAGACAAACAAGTATGATTTGCCATTTGCTCCATTTGTTGGGATGACAGACCATGGGAACACATGTCTTTTTGGGTGTGCATTCCTAGGAGATGAGACAACTGAGACATTTAAGTGGGTTTTTGAGACATTCAGGACTGCTATGAGAGGCAAAGACCCTATTAGCATAATAACAGATCAAGACAGTGCAATGAAATCTGCAATAGGACAAGTGTTCAAGAAAACCAAGCATAGGATCTACCTATTTCATATCATGAAAAATTGCAAAGAGAGAGCAAAGAACACATTCACTGACAGAACAAAGAAAGATCTATGCAATGAATTTGAAGACATTGTTAACAACTGTTTGACAGAGCATGAGTTTGAAACCTTGTGGACACAGATGATTGATAAATATGAGCTGCACAATGTGAAATACTTACAATCAATTTGGGATACAAGACAAAGTTGCATCCCTGTCTATTGCAAGAAGGACTTTTTCCCATTTATCCAAAGCGTAACGCTGAGTGAAAGGACTAACGCAAGGTTTAAAAGAGGAGTGGGGCCAAGGCACAGTGTTTCAAGCTTTCTAAAGGATAGAATAAAAGACACTATATTTGATACACTGTACTAGAATGCCTATAACTCAAACACAAAACAACCCAAAAATCTATGGTCAGGATCCTACATAGAAGAGCAAGCTTCAAAGATGTACAATTTAAGCATTTTCAAAAAGTTCCAGCTTGAACTAAAGAAATCAACAAGGCTTCAGATGACAGTGCTTGAACATGGCAAAGCATACATGGTATTCTTGGCTCTAAATAAAAAAAAAGGAATGGAGTTATATAGTTCTAACAGACTTACAAAATAAGGAGCACAATTGTGTGTGTGTGAAGTTCTCGAAGGATGGAATCCTCTGTTGTCGTATCCTAAAAGTAATGTTGGACCTAAATGTTAGCAAAATTCTAGAAAAATACATAATAGAAAGGTGGAGGAAGAAAGATAACAACATAATAGGTCAATTCAGAGGAGAATCAAATAATGGACAAAATGCTATGCTAATATACAACGTGCTCTCGCAAAAAATGTTAGCTTTAGCATCAAAGGGCTATAAGAGACCAGAGATATATAGTTACCTGGTTGGAGAAGTGAAGTTGGATAGCATAGTGGAGAACATGATTCAAGAAGCCCATGGAAATCACACATCCCAGGTCCAAAGTAATGAAACAAACAACGCTGTTGATGAGGGGCAACAACATGGGAATCTGAATGATGAAGAGCAAATTGAAGACTCAGAGCAGGCTAATACAAAAGGCAGAAAATCAATAAGGCAGAAAAGATTGGTGGAGAAGATTTTGGATAAACAATGCAACAAATACAAAGAGGGCAAGAGTAAGGAAAAAAATAAAACATGATGTGAACTTTAAAAAAAATGTCGATTTTCAGTACTACAGCTAATAACAAAAAGTAAATATTTTGCAGGTGGCCAAAGTAGTGAGAACCAGTTGAACACAAAGAGAACAACTGCTGTTGCGCAAGATGGGACTGCTTGTGGGATGCAACCAAAACCAAAGAGGTGGAGAAAGGACCGCAAAACAACACCAAAGAAATAATTGGCAAGAACAGGATATAAAAATATGAAACTAGATGTTCTCATGTAGAAGTAATAATTAGGGCAAATGCATATATCATGTTGAGAGAGAAGGACAAGACAACATGTAATAGTGGATATTCTATATATTTAATACTGAGTTTGACTTCATTGTACTTAGCATGAAACATTTTCATATGGTTGCTATTTCTAATCATGGAAAATATTATATGTGGCAATACTGGACACCTCCTAAGAACATTGTAACCTATACATTACAATTCTACAAAGTAGTGAAATACAGAATCTTTAAACATGACCATGCTTGCCAGCACATGACAAATCTCCCTACAAATACATTTGTAAACAATAGAAAATTAGTACAAAAATAACTCTATGACACATAGAGAACAGATGGGAAAAAGAAAAAAAACAATAAGGGTTCACTTTAATGGCCCAACTCTGAACCAAATGTTCAGCCTCAGTCTGCAGCATTTTGTTTTTTTCATGGAAGAAAATCTGATTGGCAAGCTGAATGCGGATTACATCGATGTCACTTTTGTCAAACTCATTACACAATAGAGATCTTGGAGACCAGAGTTCAATGGATTTCATCACAAATATACCAGAATCAGAACTGCAGAGAAAATAACATTTTAAAAAAAGGTTAGTTAGATAACTGAAAGAATAATGAAGTTCTCAATAAAAAAATAATAACAGTTGAAATGAACTAACTTGTTTTCTTCGCGAGGAACAGGTGGGAAAAAAATCTCAAAACTATTGAAATCCGTAGCACTTCCTTCAGCCTCATCCCATACAGTGTAGATTGCTTATCTAAAACAATTTAGAGAAAATAAATATAGCTATAGATAAAACAAACAAAATGATATTCTAAATCCTTGAAACTACTTGACTGATATAACAATAAATGTATGAGACCATACCATCAAATCCATGATTGGATCAAAATATAGATCATCTTTGTGGAAAGAATCAAAGAAATACAAGCATCCTGTCTTTTATATCCACCACAAAAAGGAACCAATGCTCTAGATAACAAATGGAGAAGAAAAGCTACAAGCCAAAACAGTGTTTAGCTTGTGTTTGTACATAAGGGGCACACAAAAAAAAGAAAAGCAAACTAGATAATTACCAAATCGCACTTGTGCAATATTCTTGTTGTTGCTGCTCCATGAAAGGATTTCTCAATTCTAGCTAGCTCAGTTGAGTTAAGGTGTGATATTAACTAGTCCTAGAAATATATAAAAGACACAATAAAAATAAAAAAAATTAAATTTCAATATATAGAAAATCATACAATGGATATAGAAAAAAATGAGGTGGAAAAAGAAAAGGACAACTTACACCAATAGAGGGAAAAAAGTAATTCTTCTTGAATTTAGATGGATGGTTTTTGTGAAACAAGCACTGGCAAAATACAGAGATCACAAACCGATTAACATTCCTTCCTTTTTCAAAGAATTGCCAAATTTGCAAAATGAGATGCAGACATTATCAATGTTAACAACAACCTCGCTGCAGACAAGATATGAAAAGCATACATGAGAGGAAGTAATACAACAAAAAATTATAATAAAAAGAACACATGACTTGAGAAAACAAAAAGAAGAATTAATTTACCCCTGATATTCACTATCCGACAAGCTACAAATAGCATTGTAATATCTGTGTGCATTGTCTGTGCATTGTCTGATGCAACAAAATGGTGTCTTGGACAAACAAATGGGTCGCTTCTGTGCTTGGCAGGGTGTATCATCTTTCTTGGCCCATACGGAGGCAATTTACCACTAGAAGCACTAAGTCCAGAATTGTTAATCTCAGGAATCAATACATGAGATGAGTTTGTCAACTGCTTGATTGCATTGCAAATGTCATTCGGTGAATTCTAGGAAAAAAATAAAGCAAATATGTTACATGACTATGAAAAAAACTAAAATACTGCAGCTTAAGGATTAAATAATTTTGTGCATAGGTTATATTTCATAATGAAAAAGCAAATGCTGAAAAAAATAGTAACTGATCTGTAGGTAGGATGTAACTACTCTATAGTAACTGATCTGCAACTATACTATACTACAAGTAGTATGTAACTACAATGTAATAAATTGTACTAATTTGTAGAGTGCACTCATTAGAGAAGAAAAAAAAGAAATTTGTGACAGAATGTTTACTAAATAACTATCATTTGATGGGTGATAAAAAAATAGGGGCGGCGATGTAGCTATGGAACTTATTGAAAATACATGAAAATGCCCCCCTCCCACTTAATAGAAAAAAGATACTTAAAAAATATAAAAGTCAAAAAAGAATTTATATCTTAAGAATATAATTCACTCACAGTTAAATCTTAGAATATCCTCTTTATGCCGATTTGAGAGGGGTCGAAATTAGCATGTCTTTCGTAAGTGTTATTGTTCAATTTGTTGCTTGTACTGATTGGTTTAGTTGTATAATCAGGACAAAGAAAAAGTGACAGGCTTCAATAATAAATAACACGAATTAGATAATAATACAAAATATTAAATCACATATATAAATCATAAGAAAAAAAACAGGAATCAAATTGGATAAAGGCTTACATTTGCAGGTGCTTCATTTTCTTTGCCATGTGTATGTGATTTCAAAGTATCTGGTGTGCAAATGTTCTCACCAATATCGTATTCATGGAAAATGTCAAATACAGGTCTATTCTCGTCATAAATGTGACCTTTGTTGTCACGATTATTAAATTGAGCTAACCTGGACCTGAATTTCATTGTCACTTTCATAACAACAACAGATGGTGCTACAGATGTGGAAGCAACTTAAATGATTATGTAGAAAAAATACATTAGAAAATCAAAACATGAATACATGAAATGAGAAAAATTATACAACAGCAAAAAAGAAGGGTGCAGTACCTTTAAATGATTCACTGCTACAACTTTTAGAATTTGGAGCACATATAATACTGGGAATAAAGAAAGGTTGGCCTAGTTATAAATACATATTATAATCATTATAAAAAATGGAATTAGAAATAAATATTAGATAAATGCAACAAATCGAAAAGAAAAAGAAGCTATTCATTTACCTTCACCACAGCAATTTAAACTTGCACCACTACAAACAGCACTTGGAGGCTGCAAAAAAATGTGAATTACAAAAAGCATAAGAGTAAAAAAAAGATTCATTTAAAACACTAGAAAATAAATATAAGGAGAATTGTAGGAATGTGCTTATACATTGTCATGTTTCCTTGAGGATGATGCAACATTTAATTCTTTGGCAGGAGTGTTACTAGCAGGATTATCATTGCAAATCTAGAAAAAACAAGCACCAAAAAGGTTAGTAAAAAAAAGACATACTAACCAAAAAAGAAATGCTTACATCAATAACATTATTGTTTGCTAAATCATTAATCAAATGTTCCCCCTGTCCTTGATCAAGAGTGGCATCAACATCAATATCTGTAAATAATACATGAATGTGGTGATTTGAAAAAGAGAAGAAATACAAAATTTATATTAGAATAATTTGTTTAAGAAAATGAAGGTGCAAATAAGAATAACCAACTTACCAATATTCATATCAGAAGATGGGTAATCTTTCCCAAAAGATTTTGGGATAGCATCTATACAGGATCCATTTTGTTTCTCAATTTCAGTAGGCATATTAGTTCCATGTTCAACATAAGCACTACTGTAAGCAGGACTTACAGAATGCCTAGAGCTAGCATCAGTTAAAATCAGCAAAATCAGCAAGGCACTAATCATAACATCTACGCAAGAATTGTTCTTTGTGACATGGTTTGATGAACAATGATAATCCATCAAATCAGATATATTCTCCTTTAAATTTGCAGGCAAATTGTATCCTATAGCTCTATTCAACTTGTTGCGAAATAATTCTGAATTTTGCAAATGTACATACTACAATAGAAAAATAAAGAACAAAATTTGATGATGTAGTAGAAAGGAACATAAAAAATAAAGAGAAGTGAAAGGAAATGAAACCTCATAGTAACATGCATCGGAGAAATTTTTAAGAGGCCTCAGTCCATAATTGTTATCATCCGTTTCATCTAAACCAAAGTAAATCTTCACCATGTCCTGCTTCCAAACAGCAATACGAGAAACACCTTTTGGCACATTCTTTGAACCAAAGTCACAATGATCAAGGTACAAGACCTATAAAAAATAAACAATTTGAACAAATGTGGGCATAAGCAGCATGCACATCAACCACCCAAGCTATTGGTCTTCTGAAATCTTTTAACATAGCTCATCAGCCAGTCATAGACGAAACTTGACCAATCAAAAGAATGCAAGATATCGACATCCTCAAAAATATTTAGATACTTTATAGATTGATTTATAGAAGAATTAGGACAGAGGAAAGAAGCTAACGCAACAATTAGAAATGATATAATGATTTTGTCATCAATCATATCTTCATTATGAATCAATTGGTCTCCAAAATATTTCACTGAAGACATGATAGTTTTGCCAAATTTAGATAGAATGAATTGTCTTCCAAATTTGTACTTTTTTCCCAAACTCTAAACCACCAATTGGAAGAACAAGAATTGCATGGACAACTTCTTTGTTGACCGAGATCACTTTATCTCCCAACACAATCTCAAAGTATTTAAATCCACTTTTTTCACAATCCAAGTGGAAAATTTGTTTGGAATAAAACTTGAGTCAAACAAAAGCAAAGACTGAAAACCAAAATTCTTAATCATAGTTTTCTTCTCCTTGGGAAGTGAAGACATGACTTTTGCAAAATATTTAGTAAAAATCTTGTGAATGATGTGTCAGTCTTCGAGGCAGCTTTTCCTTTCTAGATCTATAAATAAAAAAATAATACCACAATTGAATAAAACATCAAAAAGAACTAGATTGCAAGAAAAATGATGATATAAATAATTGTCTTTCTACCTTAGGATTGTGTCGAGCTGTCGATGACATGGGACCGGGGGTATCGAGACCAAAGGGAAGGGCGGCCACAGGGATCCACGTGGCCCGTCCCCCCAGAGGGGTCGGGCCCGAGGGTGACGTGGCGGCTGCCCTCCCGGTTTCCCCCCGAGGTCGGGTCGCTCCCGTTTCTGCCCCGAGGCCTGGGGCGCCCCGACCCCCTGTGGCTTTGGTGCCACGTGCGCAGGTTAGGTGAGCACGGCGGAGCTCACCTAACCACATTTATAGCGGTTCAGACGGGCGCACTACGCCGCATTTTATGCGGCGTGGTGCGTGCATGTCCGGTCAGTGACCGGTCACGGTGAGTGACTGGTCGCAGACCGGTCAGATCGCGGGTTAGGTGGTGCCAGGATGCCTGTGTGTCGCACGCGCGTCAGGCGGCTTGCTGCACGCCACGCCCCATCCCATCAGAATGATGAGAGCCCTCTGTCTCTCATCTCTCGGCTGGAGTTGGTATGCCAACTCCCGGAGTTGGTATGTCAGCTCCGGTCAGATGCTTTCCCGATTCCGGTGCAGGCGAGACACAGAAGTCGCCCGCCATTTAATGAAGGTTGAAACGGGCATCCCCCGGAGGAGTCGGCTGACCGAGCGAAGGTGTGCTGCGGCGTCTGTCAGAGGCTGCTTCCGGCGATACGATAGCCCAAAATGTAAAAAAATGTCTTCTTTCTTAGGCAGCTCGTGGCCCATGTGGTAGCCCCTTGCCATATAAAAGGAGGCCCAGGCCTAAGAAAAGGGGAGGACTCTCTCAGGATTCCATCATACTCTCAGATCTACCAGAACACAGGAGTAGGGTATTACGCTTCTTAGCGGCCCGAACCTGTCTAAATCGCCTGCGTCCATGCGTTTCCTTTTTTCTCACTGGGATCCCATAGATCAGGGGCGAAGAATTTCACCTTGCGCCCCCGGCCGAACCGGCAAAGGGGGGCCTGCGCGATCTCCCGGTGAGGGGCTTCACGCTCCGTCACGAGCATTCTTAGAAGTACTCATTAATTCCATTTTCATATTTACAATGACCTAGAAAAGAGAAAATTAAAATTAAAAGCAAAACAAAGAATGGTTGCAAACAATATCAAAAATAAATTGTCGATGGGGTATACGCCGACCACGGTATTTGTAGAGTATGAGGATCGTTGGAACCAGAGTATTCACAAGAATCGATCAAGCAGACAAGGGACAAAGGTTTATACTGGTTCGGGCCCTTGGAATGATTAATAATCATACTCTAGTTTATATATATTATGGATTGGAATATCTCTCAGAGGTACAATGGGGAATAGAACAACTGGTGGAATTCACTGACGAGGCTATCGAGAACGACCTGACGAGATCTATTCAGCGAATATGACGCTGACTTTCTCCGGATTGCTTCTGGGTGTGGGTTTGGCTATGGCTTGTAATTCGATGATCCTGATTTGAACACAGGGACCTTGTTTAAATAGTATAGATTTTCTTCTTCTCCAAGTAGAATTCGGAGAGATAGAATAGAACATGAGTCTAAGGAGATCTTATCTTCCTCGACTAGGACTCTGACACCTTCTATTCCAGGAAGATAATTTTCTTCTCTTTTAGCCATATTTCTTTGATTAAAGGATACATTCTTCTATACTATCGGGTATAAAGTTTTACCGTATTTCATTAACCCGTGTATAGGAGGTATGTCTTATCCTTGACACTGACAAATATAATAAAAAAAGTTTTAGAAAACAAGGGTTTCATACATCCTTCATATGGAGTGAGTACAACATTTTATCCAATTCAGCTTCATTGCACACTCCCTTCTTTTTTATACCTTGAAAAAAAGGTATACATACAAATATTATACAACATGTTATCCAAAAAAACAGAATCATTTATTTGTTTTATAATCATATATTCCCTAGGAGTTTGAGAGAAGAACAAATAAAGGAACATCATTACCACTCATCATCTTTTAACACAACTAGATTTTTTACACAATGATAGAAACATCACTCATCATTTTTTAACCCAATGCCTAAAAGCTGCATACAACTTAAGCAAGAAGGCTGAAAAAGACTTTTGGCCTAAGAATATTGTGCTCATGCTATGCATTTGAGTAAAAAAGAAAAAAAGGAACTCAATTCAAAATATAAACATATATGCATGCTGCTATAAAGGGGAAACATTGCAATTCCTAATTTTTTACATTGTATCTACCCTGTAACTACCATGTAACTACCCTGTAACTACTCTGTAACTAGGGTAGTAAGTGCTATATAACTAGATTATAAACTGAGCTAATTTTGCAATGGCAGGAAATATGACACTCTATGGGCACACAATGTTGTATGATGAGTACCAAATGATGACGGATTCTACAAGAATTGTGAGTCACATGACATATTTTAGGAAAAAATTATACACAATGATAGATATATGGTATATGAAGGAACATCAGTACCATACCTTCTTATTGTAAAGTTCATGAAGCAAGTTATCAAGTCTAGATTTATTGCACGCTTCCATAATATAATGCATTTACCATAGTTGTAAAACAAAAGCAGTACACTTACATTATGATAGAACAAAAAAATAGAAGCTAAGCAAAAAATAATTACTCACCTCATTGGTGTGATAGTTATCGTCTGACCCTGTGCATGTGTCAGTTTCAAAATTTGTAGAGTTACCATCAGATTCTTGAGATGAGATGTCTATTGTTTTGCGAGACATCTCTCCTTTGCAAATAAGTGGTATCTAAAAATTATAACACGCAAAAAGAGTGTAAGGGGAAAAATAATGTAGCAGAGATAAGGCATACAAAAAATACTAAAAATACATCATGCTATCAGCTAACATTAAACTACAGAGTACATAGTATATACAAGTACAATAAAATGGTTAAGCACTGATACAAATACAAATAATTCATGTACATGTGTGTAAGGAAAAATAAAAATTCAATTCAAATCTAACATCAGGTATACATGATTCTAAAATGCAAAATCGTAATTTCGCACAATGTAACTAGGCTGTAACTGGTCTGTAATTAGATTGTAAGTTCTATGTAACTAAAATATAATTTAATTGATCTTATTTTGCAAGGGGCAACAAAATATAACTCTCTATGGGCATATGATAATTGATGATGAGTGTTGGCCTACCTATGAAGGGGATTAATTAGACAATGAACTATATTCATAACATGATTAAGAACACAAATGCAGTAGATTAATATCTGGTTTGCTGAAAACATAAATTTTACAACCTGAAACTGTATATACATTTCTGAAAATATAATATGTATTATTAGTTGGCTTTTGAAAAGAAAATGATATACTAATATGTAATAAGTGAAAGCTCGTAGATGTCGCCTAGAGGGGGGCTGAATAGGCGTTCCTGAAAATTAGTAAAAATAATCACTGCGGTCAAATTCAACAAGACCCGAACTTCCTAGTGAAGATCACCGGAACTTCTGGGCAGCTCAGGCAGCCCGACACTTTCGGAGTTCTTTGATAGGAACTTTCGGTGTTCAAGCCAATATGAAAACTACTTTAAATCTGATGAAGGTTTAGGCCTATCCAATCAACAATCCACACAATAATTCAAGCAGAGTATTGAACAACACATGGGCAAGCTCAAAACATGCACAATAGAGACAAGAGGATTTTTTTCCCGAAGTTCGGATCACATGGATCCTACTCTCCGTTGAGGAACTCCGAAGAGCTGGGCCTCGATTAACCCCTTGCCTCACCGAGCAAAGCTTCCGGAAGAAATCCCTAGCCTTCAATTCAACACCCCTAGGTCGTTCCCTAGGACTCAAGTGACCACAAATATCCTAACTTGAATTTCTAGAGAAGACCACAAGTGAGAATTGCTCTACCAACCTTCAGTTGTACACAACATGATAGTGCCGCAACATGAACGCGAAAAAACAATTCATGTTTATAGGAGATATACTGCGCTATTGAATATTTTAGATGAAATGTTATATCCTCCCCACAAGACTTTGACGTTAACAACTGACCGTGATAGTAAAAACTACAATATGAATGCTTTATTACTAGAAACAAAATGACAACATGACACCCATTTACAACTAATAAAAACTTGCATTGCTAAATTATAATAGATCCACATATAAGTGCTAGAATCAAAGACAGTCTATTTTTTTAAAGAAAATGACACAAGAATGTCCTACTTACCTCTGTTTTTTTTAAAAAAATGACACAAGTATGTCCTACTTACCGACAAAGTGGTGTTGCACGAGATCAACAAAGCAAGGAAAAAAAGAACTTAACACACTTTAATCTGTGTGTTGGTTTTGCCAGTGTATTGAACTACATGCATTCATTTTTCAGTGAGATGAACTTGATAATCAAGGTTAAAAAATCATAAACTAATCATTAATTATGCAAGCATATTATGTAAACAAAATATATAAAACAACACTATAAAGTGGCTCCTAAACAATCCCATTAAACTTCAGTCATGCATCCATTCGTCAGAAAAAACATAGCAATAAGAATTAAACATCCGTAAAAAAGTAGTACACACTGATCATTAAAAACCTTCAATCCCACACATTTCAGATCTGCCAAAAAGAAGTATTATCCAAGTATAGATCAAAATAAAAACACAGTACGCTATGCAAAGCATTTTTTTCAATCCATTGAAAAAACCCTAGTTAAGCTAAATCTTCCAAATACACAGCTGCACTAAAAAAAATACCACACCTATGATTCAAAACACACTGAAACCTAAAAAAGCAAAAGTAAAAAAAATGGAACAACATGCCACCAAACAAATCTGAACAAACATATCACATATAAGCAACCGTGCAGATCTACAAATAAAAATAAAATAAATCAGCACGATACAGTACACCACAGTGATCCATGAATAAAACTAGGAAACTAAGCAACAACAAACATATATCACTGTTAATAATAAAGAGAAGACATTCACGTCTCCATCCCCCCGATGCACAACAATACTTGTGTGCGAAATCAATGAATCAATTCCCCTAGAAATATAGGAGAAGAACACCAACCAAACCTACAAACAATTTATAGGGCAAACATGATGCGGGATCTGAACGCAAAACATCTAAAACACACAAAAAAAAGCAAAAAATTCACCTCAAATTTGAGCAGAGAGAGTGAGGTAGAGCAGATCACTTGCGAGCATGAGGAACACAAGCAACTGAAGGGGAGAAATCGGCAAGGAAGTAGGGTAGCCAGAAACCCACCGGCGACGAGAAAATTGGCGAGAGCGGTGTCCCCGCCGGCAGCGAGAAAATCGCCGAGAGTGGGGTCTCCGCCTCCGCCTAGGCCACCTCGCCAACCAGAAATGTCTGGAAAAGAAACTACGCAGCTAGACTGTTTGAAAATTGGGAATCACGCCAACGAGTATACATCGATTGGAAAGCGTGTTTGGATCCGATAGCAAAATATCTTAGCACGAATCCTAGCGCTGGATCGAACGTCTAGAAAATAGAACATTTTTAGCCCCTAAAACTGTCGACGGCTAGCTAGCAAAACCGATTATTAGGTGGCAAGTTTCAAAAGGTTTATGAATTAAGTGACGTATAATAAAATTTCTCGAGAGGGAGGTAGGGGGAGGTGAGTTCTATTGGACCAAGACTCCTAGAGGAAGAAGAAGGATAAAAGGCTAGGCTTGGACGGGTGGCAAGTGATGCCTAATCTCAATGCCAAGGCACCTGGCGCTAAGATACAAGGTTAACGTGAGGTCCATTAGGTGTCAGTCATTGTTATTTTGACCCGTCGACTCTCTGCGATCACCATCATTTCAGGGGCAAGCTCTCCCCGATAGCCACCATGGTAGGGACTAGTGCCAATATCAACGAGGACCCATCAACAGGGTGCATGTCCAGATGTCCTCATGATGATTGAAGATTGAATTAACGTAACCATGTAAACTTGTCGATTCATGATAAATATTACTAGTATCCAGTTTAATCGGTATGCCTTGATCAATAAGTTTAACAATTCATCAGTCACAAGGACAAGCTAATAGAGGTGGTGATACCATACCAATCATGAGTTCACAACATAACTCAATAATTGAGGTGGCTAGAAGCATATACCAATACAAGTTCGTTGTGCTAACTAGGTTTCAACACAACATATCCTTTTTTTTGAAAAATCATATTACGAATTATATTGTACTTATTTGTTTTTCGGATGACACTTTACCCGAATAACTTGATGATGACATCTCTTCATTGGATACACATGCCAATTGCTCAACTGACAATGCAAAGGACCAATAACCTTCAATGGTTCGTTGCATTGGGCAAATTGACCACAGTCCCTCCACCTCCACCGAATTGGATCGAAGCCCTCCACATCTTGACACCAACGAAGGTCAAGGTTGAGCCAGCTGCCCAAGGATGGTAGTAGGCGCACTGGTGGGGGTATGAGTTGGTTGCTTGGGTGCACATGCGCATTGGCGACGACAACAACGGTGGTGCATAATGCAGTGGCAACGAATACACATCGGACGGATGGAATAGTTGGATAAACGGAGTGGCACAAACCGATTGAATTTGCATCGTGATAATAAATTTTGAAAGGCATGCGAATTGGATAGAATAAGTCCAAAAGGCTTACGAATTGAGTGGTATATGATGAAATTTCTCGTAGGAGAGAGAGGCAATGGGAGGTGATTTCTGTTTGAGTGGCATATAAAGGATAGGATTTGGGCGAGCGGTGCGCAGTACCCTACCTCATGTCAAGATACTTGGGGCTAAGGTACATGGTTAGCGTGAGGCCCATTAGGCGTTTACCATTGTCACGTCAACTCGTTAGCTCTCTACCATCGTCATTGTGTCAGGAGGCAACTCTCTCCGATAGCCATTGTCGTAAGGTCAATGCCAATGTCGATCAGGGTCTGCCAACCGAGTGCATGCCCTGATGACAAACGAATATTGAATCAATGTAACTATGCAAACCTTGTCGATTCATGATAAATGTTGTGATTACCTAGTTTTATTGGCATGAGTTTAGAACGGGATGTAGTTGTTGGGGGCGGCTAGAGGAATATTCTAGGTTTCAACATAACATATCCCGAATAATTATTTTTAGAGAAATCATATATATTGTAATTATTTATTTTTGAGACGACATATTATCCAAACAATTTTACAATATAAAACTTAATCTCCCATTAATTGACTTTAATTTTAATCTTATCTACATGGCATGATTTGTATTTTAGGAAGTCTAGCTGTCTTACGAAGAACATGTTCATGCGTAGATTTTGATGCGACTATAAGAGATAATAACAACTAAAATAAACTAGCCATAAGCGAAAACCCAAGACGACGATGGCTCCTGACTAGAGAGTGGTTCCGGCGGCAGAGACGAGAGTCGAGAATGCCCTCTCAATGTTACTGGCAACGTCGATGTCAAATGTCTGACATAAGCGTCATTAGGATCATTTTTTTAAGTTTTTGGCATGATTCAATTTTTAAAATACGTTTTAAAAGGAGTCAAATAGTCGAAATTTCAGTCCCCAAACTAAAGACACCTGAGCCAAAACAGTCGAATATGCTGTGCGCTTGCAGCAGGGTTTTACGCCTATCCACGCATCAGAAAAAGACGGAAAGCCCCAAACCCTCTCAAAGAAAGGGGAAAATTAGCGAGAAAGGCATAAACCCTCGTCCTTCGCTGTCTCGCACCGCCGCCAATGGCGACGCCGCCGGCGCAGGCGGTGAGGCTTCGCTTGGTCTTCGACAACCAGCGCCTCCTCCGGCGGTCGCAGAGGGAGAGCGGCCTCCGCCGCTGCTGGCTCCTCCTCCCCCCGGACCTGCCCACCGTGGCCGACCTCGCCGCGCACATCGCGGCTCGGTTCCGCCTCCGCCGCTCCTGTCCCAGCTGCGTCATCCTCTCGGTGCGGATTCCTTCCTTTCTCTACGTCCCCTTCCCCTAACCCCTTTCATCTCCCGGGGTCTTTTTTGATTGGGTGCCCTGAAATATGTGTTGGATTCGCACGACATTGATTCGAGGGTTTCTAGGTAGATTTAGATGCGTGGTACATCTTTCGTGTTGCTTGATCGCATTGTTCATATGACTATATGAGAACTATTTTGTATCATCGATTCAACGGCAAAGTGTGGTCTCTTTGTGCAGATAGATGGATTCGTCTTACCACCGTTTGAGTCGACTTGTATCTTCAGGGACAATGACATCATAAGGTAACTGTTTCTGTTTGTGCATCGAAATTTTCTTTGGGCTTACTGTAGGATATGGAACGTGAATCATGCATGTGCTAATTTGTTATTGTGGTATCTATATATTTTTTGTTTCATCTGTAATACTGAGTTACTGACTGAGAGGAAATAAGTGGTATGTACAAACAATCACTTATGATGTAAATAAGTGGCTTAAAAATAAGTGGTATATCTTGTAAAAATTTAAGTTATGTACAAACAATCACTTATGATGTTACAGCCGTATTTTTGCCACTTATGACTGAGAAGAATTTTATGACTGAGAAAAATTTGGTATATCTTGGTTTTAAGCCACTTATGACTGAGAAAAATTTGGTACATCTTGGTTTTAAGCCACTTATGACTGAGAAAAATTTAAGCCACTTATTTACCATATCTTGTAAAGTTGATGTTACAGCCTTACAACAATCACTTTTTTTTTTGGTATTATCAGGGTAAAACAGAAAGCTTCCAAGAAGATAGTACAACATAATGATGTGCACTGTATTGAAGGTCCTGAGATAGTAGAAAAACAACCACTTCCAACAGACGATGAAATGCTTGCAATCGAATATGAGAAGGATGATGATAGCAATCAACAAGAAGGTGTACAGTATAATCATCAGAATGTAGTCAATGCAGCTTCTCACTTCAATACACGAAATGACGATATAACTTTGAAGAGGAAATGTCAAAATGGAGAAAGAGGATCACCTGGGACCTCAAAGTATCCTCCTTTTTCATTCTTTTTACAATAAAATACTTGATCTTTGTTTGAGAAAAAGGCTATTTAGTATCTATCATTCTACCTTCAAAACACCAAAGCTTCCTTTGTTCATCTAAATAATTATTTTATTTTCCTATTGAGGCATAATGCCATTTTATGTTCTGTTAGAGCCCCAAACCATTAAACTTTTACATTTGAATTGTTGGGTTCCCTATTGATGTGTTTTTGATGGGTTTTCCAATTTCTATGTTGAGTATGTTATTTCTGTTCATCCTGTTATCCATCTTTTTGACACAGGAAGAAGAAACTGAAGGTGACAAACACTGGAAAGCGCACCGGTTGCAGCAACGAGGATAAAGCCCACCAAGATCAGGATCGTAGTGGTTCCAAAAGGTTGAAGTTACCATGTATTGATGATGCCAAGAAGGTGATGCGAGCTGAAGCCGATGTTACCTTGGAGAAAGAGCAGATATCAGAGAGGTATGTTAACTATGCCACTTCAATCAGGTAAACTGTTTTATCTGTGACGAACATCAATACTGGCCAGCAAAATATCTATACAAGCTAATAAAACTAGTTTCTGTAATTGGCTGTAAATATTTCATATTCTAATGCATCTGGCATACCAGGATCTGACACTTGCAGTCTAAGACTTCTGCAAACTGTAGTTGTTGAGCGTGCTTGATTTTTCTTCCTTCAATTCAGATTGATTTATGTGACCATGATTTATAACAAATGTAAACCACACTTTAACTAATATCTTTATATCTTATATATGAGGCCATATGATTCTTACCTTTAGCACGATAATTTTCTTATGAGTGAGTTTGAGCCACCTTTCATAGCCAAAAATTTTGCTTTGGACCACCTTTGCCTAATCTTTTCACTTTGGGCTAGGTAATTTTTCCTTTTTTGCAATTTGGACCATCCCAAACCACTTATTTATCACATCAATGACGTCTAGCACAGCGGCTCTGGCATGCTGGCGACCTGGCGTCTTCCCCCCACCTATCTGCAGGCCATACATCTGCCAGAGGAGTGGTAGGAAGATAGTTGGGGTGGTCCAAAGTGCAACAAACGTAAAATTTGCTAATTCAAAGCAAAAAGATTGGGGAAAGGATGGTCCAAAGTGAAATTTTGGCAATAAAAGATGGCCCAGATTGCAATTCACTCTTTTCTTATATATGATGTTTTTTTGGTTATCAACTATGTTAATTTTAGAAAGGAAACAATTAACTGCAATAGTTTTTGTCACATTCATAGTTCAAATTAGACATTTAGTGTTTCTGTAGTTCAGTTACTTTCAACATACTATGGATTTCCTTGATGTGAAGTGTGTTGTTAGCATACTGCTAAATGCTAATATTTAATATAAGCAATTACGAGTGTCTACAAAAACTTCTAAACACTCACTGTTGCAAATTATAGTAATCAACTAAATAACAAAGGTTGCATAAAATATCTTTTCTCTTTTAATTGGAGTAATTGGGTGTGATTTTGTGCACTACTTAGGGGTGGTAATGGGTCAATGCCCATGGGTTCTTTCACAACCCTACCTCGCCCTCATATATTTCTAGGTGAAAAATGTATAAAAATTCAACCCACCCCATTTTAGACCCAACCCTCAAATTTTCTAGACTAAAAAGTTGGGCCCCCTAGCTCTACCCCTATCTTTCACTCCTAATCTTTTGGACCATTTGTAGTAATGTGTATGTTGTCTATAAGTTTTTTTTTTTAAAAAATAAAGTTGCATGCAATGCACATGTGAAGGTGTCTGGTTCCTATCTCATAGTTAAGTATAGAATTTTTAGAGTTGAGGATACTTTAGATGGGCGCTATGCTAGTAGTAAAAATATGGCAATTTTCTGATTGTGCCACTCACTTGATCACTAAATATATTACTTCTTGCCTTGATTGTAAAACTTTGATTATCGTAATAATCTATTTGTAAAACATTGTGAAATATACTTTTGGAATGTATTTTTCAAGACAACTAATATACTTCTTGTTGTCAAGTGATATTATTTGTTATTGCCTATAAATAGCTAACACTGCAAAAGGTTTGCCACATAATCCCATGCCAGTTTACATATAATTACCGGGTGATTATCACTGAAAAATGACACTATTAATTTGTAAGCAAAATCAATCCATGTTTACATATGTAAAGTTGCACTACTCTTGTTTTAATGTTCTTCTAATCCTTTCATATAGTAGCACATGTCTTATGAAGTAAATGAATCTGCTAGTAAAGGTCTAGAAGTATAAACTATAACTTTTCTGCTTTTTTTTTCTGTGCATTTAAGATGTGTGAATTTGTTCAGCTAACTCTGCGTCCACGTCACGATAAGTGATGGCTTATGTCATGATATCTCATATATGTTGAGAGGCTGAGGACATTGGTGTGGCCCATAACAACCGTCCCATATATATATTTAAGTCAATAATTAGGCATTCAGATTTTTTTCTTGAATACGATTAGGCATTCATATTATCATGTCTTCTATGCCATCCTTCAAACCCTTTTGAAGCATATGTTGTTTATTCTATATATATGCAATTCAACATAATGCTGACAGTAATTGAGTATGTTCAGAATTTTGTATGTTATGTAATAGTATTACTCACTTCTTGCCTCTACTATGTATAATGCAGCATTGCATGAAAGCATCATCTTGTGCATTCATTATTCAGGTTAAAGTATTGAATTTCTTTATTCTAATATGTAACAGATTTTATGTGTGAAATTTCTTAGGGACAACCAAATCAAGTTGAATAGTGAAACAAGGGAGGATGATTGTAACACTCAAAGCGATATTAAAAAGGTTTCTGCTCGAGTCATAATTACTGCTGTTGATTTGTTTTTTTTCTTTTGCAACTGTCCTACCTGCAGCACATGATTACTGTTTTAACAATCTGAAGTCTTTTGGGCTTACTTTTCTCTATGGATGATGATTCTTTTTGTATGTAAACCAAAAAGAGTCTTTATTTTAAAAAGAAATAAAATCTATTCCCTCCTTCCCAAAATATAACAACTTTTAGCATTCAAAATTTGTCCCAAAATATAGCAGCTAATCACCTACATTCCCTTCTCAACCAATCGAAACCTTCCACCATTCAATTCTCCATGTACTTCCTCTTGTCAACCAATCACAACCTTACCCACTTAATTCCATCTACTTAATACCCATGTCCAACCCTAAAAGTCCTTATATTTTGGGACGGAGGTAGTATTTATCAATTCTCTCTTTGTTTTTGCATGCTTTTATTTCTTATCATAGTGATTAATGCCCAGTACCAGACTTAAGGGCCTGTTTTGCATTGCTGCATGGAGCTGAACCTACTTGGTTAATTATTTGCTTTGGCTGAAAAGGATTTTTTTAATGGGACAAAAACAATATAACTTCCTGACCTTCAAATGCCCTCTCATGTATCATTTCTTTTGGAATAGTTTGCAACTGCTTTGAGTTATGTTTGCATGCAAATATGCCATCAGTAACGCACATGAACACTATTTCTCGTGTTTTTTTACTCTGTACATGTTTAAGATCTTTAAGGCAAATTGATATGTGGTGTTGAAAGTCCACGATTTTAGATTTGTAGGGCCGAAAATGGCAATCACTTTATTAGTTCCAAAAGGTGTGTCCATCCCTGTATTAGCACTTCTGTCATTGTCACTCATGCCGACTCATGTTACATGCGACCTTATTACCCTTACCTTGTGGTAGATCCCTACACTGGCTCATCTGGATGGTTGAACCCGAATCATCCTGTGCCCTTCTGCTGGCGGAAATCGTGTCACCTGCATCTCCCCATCACCTCCACCGTTTCTACATGCCATTGCGCTTGCTGTAGCTCACTTGCTCCAAGCGCAATGGCATCCTTCTCGTTTGTGTCATCCTCACTGGTGTGGCTACCTCTTGCCCAAACCTGCAGCTTCTCTGTCCCCTCAGCTCCTTGCCAACTCACATGTGCTACTGTGTTGGATTTGGGCTGTCCTGTGGTTTGGGCTCCATTTGGTTGGTATTGGAATGATTTGGATTGGAAATTTGGTTTGGGCTCTTTCTGGCTTCTGTTCAGTATGATGAATCGATGATTTTGGAGGGCACATGATTAACTACAGCACTATTTTTCACTCTGCACCTACTCATTGATCCCAACTCCTTCTATGGCTCCCTCTTCTCTTCCCACCCTATTGGTTAGAGATGGCAATGGGAATGGGCGTACTTTTGATTGCTACAAAAATAATTTTGCCAATCTTCGCATAACTGATTCATCTAGTGAGTTATGTTGGTGCTTGTATAAGATTTGTAATTTTTCATTGATTTGTATTTCAAGTACCACAACCACTAAAATCATGAGAACAAGAATGGAAATCGTACGATGTGCACAACAAATTGAAAGAAGTACCAAGCATTACAATCACATGAATTGGAGTTAAAATGTATTTTCCTGTTTAATTGATTTATAGTACAAAGTTAAATCAGTGCTTTTAAAAGGGCTGCTCTAATGTCAAGCTCACCTTAATGTATCCATTGGCTAACTTATTATTTAGAATTGGACTGTTTTGCTGTTGTCTTTATGGAACCTAGTTAGTTAAAGAACACTAAAGAAAATTTAGTGAGTTTCTTCTGTTACATTCTGAAGTATTTGTTTGCCAATTTTAGTCTGTATAGAAAAGGGCATAAAGAAATTCTTTGAAAAAAACAAGCTCAACGCACAATTCTGACTGCTGACCACACAACAAGTATAATTTCCTTTAATTGACATTTCATAGTGCAGTGTAGCAACACTCAAATTTACCTGCGATATTATGAAACATAGGACTCAATTAAGAAGCCATGCTCTTCTGCATGAGCATTTTATTTTAGTTATCACATGCATAAAGTTCTATTTGCTGTCCTGTGTTTTATCAGGTATCTAGAAGTGCTCGGCGTAAGAAACTCAAAAGACAACTTAGACAGAAAGCCAAAGAACAATTGAAAGAGGTAAATTGTTGCTGGATATGTCTGTATCTTATTTCTTGATTTATAGGATATCTTAATATCCCTACTACAAGGACATACCTGGTATGATCTCTGTTAATGCTGTGGATTTTAGATGGAAGAACATCTGGATTGGTTAAAACAATTGGAAGATATAAGCTGGTTCCATAAACTTTCAAGTTGCAATCCCATATGGGCTTCCTTCCTTCTTTTTTCCCCCATGAAAATTCTATTCTTTTCTTAAATTGTACAGCTTTTATAAGTCTCCACTACTGTGGCATTGCCTTCTTCATTGGTATGTCTCACTGTGGCATGAAAGCTTTCCGACTTCCTGTAATCTTGTTTCCTCTGATACTGAATCTTTTGCTGCTAGCCATCTACTTCTCTTCCTCCAGCTCAGAACAGAGTAGCTACCTGATAGTCCTATCTCAATAGTAGGGACAAATAGTGTTAAACAAATATATTTATCTTCAATTTATATTTTTGCAGAAAGAGCACTGTCAAGAACAACCAACCGTGGCTGATTGTCCATTGTCAAACAACCGAGATGTCTTGCCGTCCCCATCAAGCAATCAAAACAACTCGACTTTGCCATTTGTAAGGCATGAAGCAGATGAGGAAGAATCTGATACATCGGATGATATTGTTCCAGTTGTGGTTAGGCCTGGTCACATTCGCTTTGAGTCAGCAGGTATCTTCACCCAACAAGAATCTGATTTCTGATAATATGATTTTCTGCATTGCAATCCATTGTTTATCACAGACAGAAAGCAAGCACTGTCCTGTTCAGGAAAAAAAAGATAGACCAGAGTTACCTGGCTACGATGTTAATTTACCATGCACAAATGCGATCATACTTGTCCAAATAGACATATGTAAGCATTAGGACATTTGTATATTTTGTATGTATCAAACAACACATCTATTTGGTATGTTGATAGTGGCATCTTTATAAATATTCTTCAGGTTTTCTCCTCTGGTTAATTTGTCTGTGCTAGTTGTGTCCTACCTTCAAAATTTAAGATCATCTATTTCTGGCCTTAAGTTATGCTTGAAACAGAAAAGTACATGAAAAATATATAAAAACATTTCATTCTTTTCTCCTAGAGCAATTCTAGTTTATGCATGAATATCCACACTGAAAATATTATGTTTTGGTTGAAAAACACCAGTTAATTGTGTTCTGAATCATTAATCTATATATCGTTATATAGATGTAAATGGTGTGTTGGAGCATATCCAAACTATTCCATGCTGCTCCTGGCCTGAGAATTAGAAAATAAAACCAGCAATTTGAGCTCTATTGGCAAATAAATAAGAGAAATAGCCCTATAGTCCCAGCTAAACCTAGTGTGCATATATAACTCTCCATCTCATATTTTTGCAGCCTATGGAGATTTTTGTATGTATGCTGCAGCTCTGGGAGATTTGCACCTGAAATCATCTTTTGTGCATTCTTGTTTAGAGGTCTTCAAACAAGTGAATATTCGAGATTATGCATGTTATGCTGTTATTTATGTCCGGTTTGTGTGTTTTTCTGATTTATGTTCTTGGCTATATGTTTTCTTGTTGAATCATTACTATTGTGTTACACACATCACACACATCTTCAGTTGGTAATATTCATTTATTATATGTAAGACAGCTTAATATAAAGTAATTTTCTTTTGTTTTTAGGTGGAGAATCAGATAAGTCGCCAGTGAAGGAAATACAGGTTTATTAATGTTCCTCTTGTCTTCTCATACTTAATTATATAATAACTGATTTAATGATGCATTTCCTTTGCAACAGTTAGTAAGTTAGGGCCCTGCATGAAATTACCAAGACTTTATTTTATATTCCTCCTCCATTATATTAGCTATCTGCTCATTAGCATGCAAATAATAGAATTTGTTGTGACTTCCATTTTATGAATTTGTTTTTAGAAAAATCTTTTAGGGAAGTGATACCTTTGGTTGTGGGGGTGGTTGTGGATTGATGTGGCCTAGGAAATATTTGGGGCTAATTAAAACATATATTTCTTTTAATTGTTAGATACTTAGATGTCATTTTAGGATATTGGTTTTGTTCTTATAGATGTTTTAAGTTTTCTAGGTTTCTTTTTCATAAATAGGCCCTATAAAATGCAACAAGTGTTAATGTTATTTATCCAATTGAACCCAGTGACAGCTATTTAAGAGCAAAGCCACACTTTAGTATGCTCTTGCCCTAGGATTGAAATCATAGCTGGTGACCAGTACTATGGAGGACCATCATTCAGAGATAAACCACATTTGATAGGGGTAAGCATGTCAAAAGTAAAAGAGTGAAAATCCACCTTGGTCATTGTCCTTTTGACTAAATCGACATCTAGTCATCTAATTCCAATGGAGGCAGTGTTTGAAAGGGCTATGTAAGGCATATCGATGAAATTTAAGAAAACTGATTAAAATAAATTATTCATTAGTTAAATTGAAGTGGTGATTTACTTCCCTTGAATAAATATATTAATACTAGTAAAACTATGCAAATTGGTATGTAATGTTTTGATTTTCTTATTCCAGACAACTTTCCAGTGGAGCGGAACTACAAGCAAAAAGAAGGGTCAGAAGTGGGGAATGGACAACTCAAACAAGAAAAGCTCTGATATCAGCTATCATGGGAGGATAACTGGAACTGACACTGAAGTTAACCACCATGTGGCTGGCAACTCTAAGACTAATGATAATGATTTTGGTTTGGCCAGTAATCAAAAGGTTGTTGAGAGCAGTCATGTTGGATCAGCAAGTGAAAAGACAGCTGAGAAAGGGAAGTCTAGCAGTGAATCTTTAGATTTTGAGAGCCTGTACCCCCTAACACGACTTCCTAAGGTATTTTCTTTTCCTGTTAGAATATGGATGATAGAAGATGTTATACCAAACTAGCTATATTTATTGGAAAAGAAACATGAATACAGATACAGTTTTTCTCGTTGGTTGTGCACATGAGGGAGTAGGCAGAAATATTATGATATTCAATTCTGCATCCATGATAACAACAGCTCAATTCAAACCTTCATCTTCTATTCCATGCGTGTTATCAACCTCTAGTAACATCAGCACTAAATCAACAATTTAAATAAGCATAACAACAAAGCAAAATCTGTGCACCAAAGCATGCCAGGAACCATGTAACTGGATTGTATTTAATGGTAGCCAACTGGCCATGAATGATCAACTATAGCCACCTCTTCTGCAGTTCCACACCAAATTTAATCTTTTCCCCATGGATGTGAAAACATCACAAGATTCCAAAACATTTAAATTTGAGGCAGAGATGGAAAGGCCTTGAGTTAGTCCTAGACTGAACCCAAAAATTACATATTTTTACTGTTTGCATGGAATAAAAATATGAATTTGAATTATTCACCTAATAAAATATTAATTGTTAATGTCTATAATTTTTATTGTCTTTATCGGGTTTAGAACTGCACCTGCAGGCTGAAAATTTGGGCTAAATGAAACAAAGGCTGACTAGATTTGGGACTCCACATGCCTACCCGTGGAGCATTTATCTATACTGAGCTTCTGGTTCTTCCCTATAGATAGAAAAAGTAATTTCCATATATTATTATTAGTGACTAACAAAATGCCTGCAGCTTTGGTATAGATAAAAATAATCGTGCATATCTTGAAATTGCTAAAAACTAATGAATGTGATTTCTTTTGTTGCACAGGTCCTTCATATTTTTGTTATATGGAGCACTTAACAATTTTACATTATTCTAACCTTAAAAGTTAGCTTTACACTACATACATGGGTCATCTTAGACCTTCCGGTGTTAAGTTTTTGTCGTACATACTAGATGATAAAGTAACTATATGTGTTACAATTAATATGTAATATTGAAACACTTAAAGAGCTGATAATACAAATATGGTGCACAGTTTGTGGGTGGCAGATTGACTGCCACCACCACCATTGACTTCTTTTAAAAGGTGTAAAGATTGCTAGTCAAACAACCTCTTTGTCTATAATAACTTATGTCCTAAGAGTTACTAGGTCAACCATTATCTGTCCATGAGGGCTAACAAATTGAGGGATTCATTACAAGCAATGGAGTAGCTAACGCATAGTTAGGCTTCATTATCTTGAGGCTAAGTAGAGTGGAGGCTATGCGTGTAGATTGTGTTGTCATGCTTGTGGAAGAACGCTGGCTGCAGCCATACGTCTGACAGAGCAGGGGCAACGATGGAGAAAAAATGGAGCATAGGTTGGAGAACATAAGTAGTTATTGAACTAAGTTCTAGGTAGGGGTGGGCGTTCGGTCTAGACCAATAGTTCGGTCTGGTTTTTTTGGTCTAAAAAAACTTTGGTCTTTCAGAATAGATGACCGAACTAATACTCACAAATCTACAGACCGGCAGTTCGGTTAACCGAAACTTCGGTCTAGGTCTTTGGTCTGACCGACCAGACCGAACCATCCCTCTGAACATGCAGGCAGCCAACACACTTGCAGGCACAGGAGCATTACTTGAGCAGCATGAACATGACGGCAAAACAAATCGACTTGAGGTTCATACCATCATACATGCATGTACTCCAGTCCTCGTTGTGCAAAGCAAACAGAATTGTATGGACTCTGTTGTGCCCTTCACTTCACTTGTCCACTAGTCCTCGTCGCCTCCTCGGCTCCTCGTTCCAGCGGCGCAGTGCAGGCGGCGGGACGGTGACGGCGCGGCGGCAGGTGGTGGCGCGACGGCGACAACATGGGGTAGACGTCGGCGTGGTAGCAGGCGGTGGCGTGGCGGGACGACTGCACGACGGCACGACGTGCAGGCAAAGACGTGAAGTCCGTAGGTGGCGGCGGCTGGCGTGGAGAATGAGAGAGATGGGGATTAGGGAGTGGGTTAGGGGTAGGCATACAGACTTGAGGGAGAGTGTAAAGTTGGGCTGATGGGCTGCAGTTTGAAGATGGGCTACAAAGCCAGTAGGGCAATCCCTGGTTTTTTACGTAGTTCGGGTCTTCGGGCATTTCGGGTGCCCGAGGAGGATGACCGAACTACCCAAAAAAAGATCGGTCCTTCCACTTACCTGACTGAACTACAAAACCGATGACCGACACTTCGGGTACTTTGGGTTCGGTTTTGGTTTTTTCGGTCTCGGTCTTCGGTCTTGGTTTTTTCTGCCCACCCCTAGTTCTAGGTACATCAGAGCTTGAAAACCAAGGTGGTATTCATCTGGACCTAGATTATTTCTAATTCTTTGGACCAGTAATATTTGAGTGATATATGCCCAATTTTCTTTCAGTCTACATTATGTATACCTAAACTGCATGTCTGCTTAGGTAAGTCAAGTATATCTAACAAGCCGTATTGACCCTCTGTCATAATTGTTGATATGGATTCCAGTTCAATCCACATGTAACTTTAACAGGGCAAGCAATGAGATCCATACTCACATCACAAATGGTTTTTACAATGAAAGTGTGCACTTCAGCAGCAGTCACAAAACTATCATTACTAGCTCATTCTGTTGCTGTATTTTCCCCCTTTTTCCTTGAAGCTGTATTTCCTTTTGTGCTGTTTAATTCTCTTCTATGAGCTTACCTTCCTTTCTGTCCTACAGGAGGGAGATCTGATTGTTTATCGGTTGGTTGAGCTGTCTTCCTCATGGTGTCCAGAGCTTTCTTCATACCGTGTATGGCATAGTTTCTAATACCAATTCATTCATGTGTGTCTCATTTTTGTTTGAAAAGTGAAAACAATTCAATTTGCCATCTTTTGCATGCCAGCGCAAACATGGAATGAAGTGTTGTTAATATTTAACCGACAGTATTGAATTCAGGCAATTCATTTTCACCTATTATTTCAGGTTGGTAAAGTTCTTATATATGATCCCATATCTTTGAGGATCATTCTCTTGCCTGTTCCTGAGTATCCGTTCACTGCTGGAGAAAAGAATGGTGAAGACGAGTCAGAGATGCTGGTGGACATGTCACCTTACAAGGAAGATGGTTCCTTGGAGGTAACTATTCGTGTTCCCTTTAATCTACAATTTTGTCAAACAGGGTAGATATCGTTCTTGAATATTGATATTTTGCAGATCGAGTACTCTTCGCTTCTTGATGTTAGACTGCTCAAGGACACCGAATCAGTGCAACCGGCTGTTAGTACTCCCCTGACAGAAAGAGGCATTAAAGGTGGATCCCATGTCCAAAAGCCAGCTAATTTAGATAATCATAAAGGTAAAATTCACAGCGAAAAACTGCCAAACAACACCAAAGATGCAGAAGCCACGCAAGGTATTGCCCTAGGCGTTTGCAAGCATTTATCCATTATTACCTAAGTTTTGGTTGTGGTAAACTGTAAACAATCTTTATGTGCAGAAAAAACACAAAACAAGGTCTGGGAGGAAAATGGCGAGGCCGCAGACGATGAGCCTGCTGTTCAGGAAAATGGCTGGGGAACTTGGACACCAAATAGTACATCTGCTTGGTCATATAGATCACTAAGGAGCAGTGCCCTTGGTCCAACACTAGCACTTTTGAGAGGGAAAAATACCAAGAGGGGTAGACCTTACAATCGGAAGTATGGTAAGTGAGGTAGGTGTATGGCAGAGCAAGAGTAAGCAATTGTGTAATCACCGCTTGGCCTGCTCTTTTGTAGTCTCTGTATGTAATGGTGGACTGAGCTAGGATTGCCATGTTACTGCCGTTCATGGCGATATGGGATCTGAATCTAAGACACCTTAATTAGTCCCTAGAGAAGGGCTCTAAACTGTTGAGCTCTGACATTTATGTGAAACTGGAGTTCAACAAGTCTGTTGAAGATGGGTGTCATTAGGCACCTGGTTGGTCAGATGGTACTTAGCTTAGAAACTACAGCTGAAGCGAACTACACTATCCATCTAGCTTCTAGATTGGCGACTTCAACCAGTACACCTAAATAAGCTTTTGCCCATCTACGTTATGTGGAGAAATTATAAGCTAAGATGGTGCGAAGAGTAAAAAAAAACCTAGCTATCTTATACGCAATTTATTTTTTCCCACTAAATCCATTATGCAAATGTAATATTCCTTGATGTCAAGACTAAGAGCCTCATCGGTTGGCTTAATAAGTCAAAGCAAAAGTCAAAATTTGAATTTTTGAATTTGAATTTGAAGTTGATTTTAAGGTATTTTCAACGTAATTTCTTTTTAGCATTGACTTTTAAGTCGCTACGAACAAATATATAAAAGTTTTACATATAAATTAATTTTTATTTTCTAATAAACCGTTTTGGTTTATTAGGGAATATATGGATAACCGATGACGAGGGCTTTAAAACTTTTGAGAATTTCACGCCAAGTGTCACGAAGGATAATAATATTCTGATACCACATATTAGAAAGGTCCAGGAGTGCTGTTAAGCTTTATTTTTCCCAAGGAGTTCGCTTTGCTAAAGCTGAAGCTAGTAGTTTCTCACCTTTTTATTTTTATTTTTATTACAAAGAAGCCTGTACACAACTCTCTAGAGCTCCTATATTATAGGATTTTCACACCAATTAGTTCGATTCCTATGGATTTTCCAAAAATCCTTTGAGAGGAGTCCTTGTAGATTTTGGCGTTGTGTATATGTATAGTATGACGTTGCTGGACTCAAAGTGTTAAGTAGCCCGGTAGGTTGATATGTGGGACACTAGACAATGGAGCTGCTAAAAGTAAACAAAGTAGTACATGGTCTAGAAAAGGCTCAGCCGTGACCCGTCTTAGCGTCTCTAACTAATTTTTTGAGAAAGACTTGTAAAAGGTCCATCGTTTTGACAGGTCTACCGGAATAAAATCTTGGGTCCGTGCAGATTATATTATCTTTGCTTCGCTTTCAAAACTCGGTTACGCAAGGCCACTCGCTGGCCATAGCGGGAACCAGATATAGCTGGAGTCAACGAAGTGCCTCGAGAGAAAATCAATTAATATTTCCACTGAGCCATGCTTATCTGCAGGTTATATATGTGTATGTAGTGCTAATTAATTAATTAATTAATTAGTTAATGTGGATACTAATCCAACCAGCAGCAAGAGACAAACAAAGTCGCTTAACTGCTACTTAGCTTTTCTTATTTCCACACCTAACACTTCTCTGCCCATGAAGACATAAACACGTAAAAAGTGTGTTGTCTATGTATTTTTTTTCTCTATTTTTTTGAAAATAAATTAAAATTTCAAGCCTAACAAATTCGTACGAGCGTTTTGATATAAATCATAAAAGAGAAATATGAGTTGGTTAATTTAAACTCCCAGTCAAAAAAGTAAGAGAATATGAAGTATTAGGATTATTCTACCTCCCATTCAGGAAGTGGTATAGAGATGATAATATCTTATTTATCCCAATAAAAATTGGAGAGGTTTAATTCAAATTAAATCCTGATTCATATGTGGCTGGGGAGAGGAGTAGGGCAGCTTAGGCTAGGGCCATACTGCTACCCAAATATGAAATATCCATTGAAATTACACTTAAAAATTTTAAAAACATAGAAAAAATCATTCCAGTCTAAGCTCCACCCCTAATATTTCGATGGAGATGAGCATGCCCGTGATGTCGTTGTTCATTATTCGATCCCGTCGAAACCGATATTCATTATTCTCCAAAAAACATTCACTGTTAACATCATCGCATATACTTCTTCGTCCCAAAATAAAATCTTGTTTGATAAAGCTTTATCTCAGATCTACGATAAATTTGATGTTTAGATGTTAAATTATAGTGGTTAAAATTTTAAATTTTCTTTAAAATAAAAACAAATTGATTTATTCAAATGTTATATACGTAATTGTAGATCAGATGCATAGATTTATGAAGTTAGAAATATCAGCTTCATAAAATTTTGGATCTGGAGTTGTGCCAAAGAGAACTAAGTGTACTTCTCTAATTCAAGGAGTACATTTATTTTATTTTGAAATGGAGGTAGTATTTAGCAGCAGCCAAACAATTTATTCTTTTTACAAAAATAAATTCGTGACCACGTCATAATTCGCCATCTCGACGCACGTTGAGTACACGCGATCAGCAGCACGCAGCCAACCCAAGCGGCAGCTCTGGAAAGCAACCTTCTCTCCCTCACTCACTCCCGTGGTCGTCGTCGTCCTCCTCCTCCTCCTCGGTCTCCTCGCCCCGGTCCACCCCCACTGACAAGTGGGCTCGCCCCACCCCCGGCTGCGTCCGCGGAGGCTTCCACCCCGCCGCCGGCGGCATGAGCGGGTTCTTGGTAAGCGCTAGAGCTGAGCAAAGCAAGCAAGCTGCGCGCGCGCGCGAGATGATTCGTTTAGCTTATGAGCTCTCTTGATTTGGGTAGGCGGTGGTGGGGAAGGTCGGGACCTTCCTGCTGTGGGTGCTCTTCCTCGTGCTGCAGACGGCCACCAAGATCGTCGGCAGCCTCCTCGCCGCCGGGCCACCACCGGCTGACACCCAGGAAGCCGCGGCGGAGGCGCGGCGCAGGTCGCCGCCGGCGTCGCCGCACCGCGGGGCCGGCGGCGGCGCCGCGGACCCCTACCAGCCTCCGCAGCTGTGGGACCCGCCGCCGTCGTCCCCGTACTCGGCTGGCCACGCGGCGGACGAGTACTCGTCCTCCAGCTACCGGCGGCGCGGGGCGAGCGCGCCGCCGGCCGAGGACGTGGTGGTGTCCTCCACCACCACCAGCTACTCGCGCCCCGCTGCGGCGGTGGCGTCGGTGCCCCAGGCTTGTACTGTGTCGTCGGCGCCTCCGCTGAGGGCGGTCGAGACCCGGTCGTCGGCGCCGCCGTCCAGGCCGCCGGCGGCGGCGGCGGCTGGGGGTAAGCGGCCGAGGCTGGAGAGGAAGTACTCCAAGATTGTGGACCTGTACCGCTCCTTGGATGAGGTATGTATGCAAAACTATGCGTGTGTAATCAGTATAAGAACTCTGGTGATGCTCAAATCTACAACAAAATCGCAGTTAGCATTACAAAATCGGTCGCGGAACATATTGCCCATGAGTCATGTCATGAGCTGCATTGTCTGCGAAACAGTGACAATCTTGGCTAGTTTAGAGCTTTGGAGCGACCTGTTTCGCCCTGGATGATCACAAACATAGGTGTTTTGGTTGGTGGTGAAATTGTTCGTCCACAGTAGCGGATCTAGAAATATTTTAGAGCCCGGGCAAACTCAACTGTAGCTAGTATTTGCTATAAGAATTCTATTTCATTTTCTCTTACTATATGGAATTTTAATGGATTATCCACCGACAAGCCTGGGCGGCTGCCTAGGGTTGCAGGGCGGTAGATCCACCACTGTGCGTCTGTCCATTATGCAGTATAGCTGACGCTAACTTGATAAGAACCTTTTAATGGAGACGGTTTTTGTGGTAGTATTGAGCTGACTTTATAAGTACAGTTGACAGAAGCCACCAACTGACTGATGTAGTAATGTAGTATTGATCAGATAGGTTGATTCATGGTGATATAAACAAATATGTCAGAGAAAGATTTTCATAAGTAGTACCAGCCATTTTTATCAAGCCCACCCTGTCTGTCTGTCAACCTGGTCAAGGTGTCAGGTCACTGGTTGGACCATGGATCATATAGCCTAGCCCAACAGTTGTACAAGGCCTAACAATATTTCTCGCCATGCATGTGTTTCAAGGGAAAAAAAGGGCACATTTAAATTGTTTTTTAAACTCTGCCCAATTACCCAGTGTAGTTTTTTAAAAACCCACATAGTTTAGCTGGTTGTGCTGAAAACCATGTAGATTAATTGCAAGATAGAAGTCAGATCCATGTACCTAGCCTTGCAATTTGTATGCACCATTTCTAAGCAACTAAGGTTTAATATTTTATCTGGTTAAGCATACCCTTTGTGTGGTGAAATGGAGTATAAAAAGTATTCCTCTATCTGATAGTATGTTCATCTGTATCAAATGAATAGGCAAGGCATGATGTTCGCTTTGGCTTAGGATCCACTATTTGATCAGTCATTTGTGCACTAATGCTATAAATAAGGCTTGGGGTTTGGTCCCAGGCACTTTCATTGACATAACTTCCCCACGCAAGTACAGGTGTTACCAAAGAAAGGTTTTGCACAATAGTACACACAACGGTCGTGCAAACTGACATCCATAGTTTTTGTGTGCGTATTTGTTTTGTCTTATTGGAAAGCTGACCTAGTCCATGAACTATTGCAAAAACAACTTAATTACAACAATTCGTTATAAGCGGAATCATGCATACTCTTGCATCTGCACATGCCTTTCTTTTCATGAAGATGTACTGGACTTCAAGATCAGAGCCATCAAATACTATTAGTCTTTATCTCATTGACACCTAACTGAAATAATACTGCATGTGCAGGTTATTGAAGCACTAGCGCAAGCTGGTCTTGAGTCTTCTAATTTAATAATTGGAATTGATTTCACAAAGAGTAATGAATGGACAGGTATTTCTCTATGGAAGACGAGTAGTTTATTGCAGATATATTTTTGATGAAAGAAAGCATTTGTCCAATGCTTAACTATGTCTGCGTCCAGGGAAGAGTTCCTTCAATGGTATGAGCCTACATCATATTGGTGATTCCCCAAATCCTTATGAGCAGGCAATCTCAATTATTGGGCAGACCTTGGCAGCTTTTGATGAGGATAATTTAATTCCTTGCTATGGTTTTGGAGACGGTAATGCCATGCAGTTTTTTATTTAATACATTAATATATCATAAAATTGTGAAAAAACTAACATTCCAGTTCTGTTTCCACTTTCCAATTGTGCAGCATCTACGCACGATCAAGATGTGTTCGCCTTCTATCCTGACGAAAGACCATGCAATGGTTTTCAGGAGGCTTTGGCCCGATATAGAGAAATTGTTCCTCATCTTCGTCTTTCTGGTAGGAACATTCACTTGCTTTGTTATCTTTTGGAATGAACAAACATCATCAATGTATAAATGTGCAATTTATTGTGTTTCTTTAGGTCCTACCTCATTCTCTCCGATAATTGAAATGGCCACAACCATTGTCGAACAAAGTGGTGGCCAGTACCATGTATTAGTAATAATCGCCGATGGACAGGTATATTGTATATTCATGCGTATACTTTTACTTCAAGTTATTATTTTTTCCTTATTTTGAGTGAGGAAAATTACTTTTATTAGATTCTTAGGCCTTTTTCTGATGCTATCATAAAATAGGTTACACGAAGTGTAGATACTGAATTTGGCCAGTTAAGTACCCAGGAGCAGATGACCGTTGATGCTATTGTACAAGCGAGGTAAGATTTATGTTATTTGGCATTAAATAAATATGCAGTGAAAAAATGGCTATTTTCTACAAATATTTGCTTAAATGGGAATACATGCCTGAATAAAGATAGATACTAGTAGGACACAAGTGAAACTGTGTCATGTTTGCTTAGAAAGATTTGTCAGGGACATAGTTTCAAGAATTATTATCAGCATCTGCATAATTTGAGGCCAACAAAACATATGCAGCCATCTTAAAAAACAAAATCTATGCAGTATGCACTAATTGAAACAGAAGCCTGTTATCTTAAGCTCATGTTTTCCTGAATGAATTTAAATACCTCTTGCAATATAAGTTATGTTGATTAAAAGATGCAACTATTCCTCTCCTCGAAATGTTTCAAAACATGATGGATAATTGCTCTATGCAAAGTCTTCCTGAGTTCTTTTGTCACCCTCTTCTTGCATTTTTTTTTTCAATGATTTTAAGGGAATATTCACTAAAACATGGAGGCTTGCCTGCATTTAAGTTAAGATAGTTGCTGCTTTTTACTGATATCTATGGTCAATAAATGGTTGTTGCATGAGTTTTGTGAGTTTTAAGCAAAATTGGAGAATTTATACATGAAGGAAGATTTTGGAGCTACAAGCTCACAACTTGGTTTTGCATGATTCATGCGAAAAATATAACTATACGAGATCAGTTCATCATATAGCAACTTTGATACTACAAAAAACACAGAATAAATTGCAGTTTGCAGCAATATGCCCCGGTTAGAAAAGGGTCATGACTAACCTGTACCTTCAATGTTGCAGTGAATTTCCCTTGTCTATAATTTTGGTTGGAGTTGGAGATGGTCCATGGGATATGATGAAGGAATTTGATGACAACATACCTGCTAGGTCTTTTGACAATTTCCAGGTATGCATGAAATGAAAACTATGGGAGTTATTTTTATAGTTTTATCACATTTCTAATCAAAATAACGTGGACATGTTTGCCCTCCTAGTTTGTCAACTTCACTTCAATCATGTCAAAGAAAATCAGTCAGAGCAAGAAGGAAACAGAGTTTGCACTTTCGGCACTCATGGAAATTCCTTTGCAGTACAAGGCGACATTAGAGCTTGGAATTTTAGGGTATGGAAATGTTGAAGGCCAGTTACACATATACTTTTAATTACTAATTTTAAATTGATGCAATCCCCTCCATCTTGTTTCTACTGACTAGGCGTCGGTTTGCGAAGTCACCTGAGCGAGTTCCACTGCCCCCTCCCTTTGCAAGCTATAATACAATCTCGAGAGCTGCACCATCTCGAGCAAATAGCTTCCGGAGTATGCCTTCTCATCCTAGGGAGGAGGCACCTGTAGATTCAGCAATCACGGCATCAGTTACATCCCCAGCAAGCGTGGATGCTAGAGCAGCAGAACCTCAAGTATGGAAAATTCTATCTTGCTACCTTCGTGTAGGTTACAAAATAAATGTGCATCTGTATATCATATGAGCAATATATGTTTTTTATTACTCATGAAGGTAAGTAGATGTCTGAAACTATTCTTTGTTCAGAAATAGTAGCAAAAGGGATCACTCGATTGTAGTACATATGTAGCAGTAGAACAATTTTCATATATCCTGCGGTGTGATGTTGAGAAAATTTCAGCAACTTAAATCACCTCGATCTCTGAACAACCGTGATTAATATTGGGTGAAATATTAATAGTCATACCACTCGTACTATATTGCCAATCTCATGACCTTTTTTCTTTAAAAAGAAATGCCATATGAATCAGCTCTAGTTTACGTCTGTCTCCGTGCTTACAAATACGCAAATTCAGGAGTCAATTGTGAAGTTTCTGATTATTCCTAGCGATCTTGCCGTTTTATTTATTGAAATTGTACCAAAATGTACTTAGGCAATCAATTTTTTTTTATTGTTCAGCTCTGTCCAGTTTGCCTCTCCAAACCCCGGGACATGGCTTTTGGTTGCGGACACCAGGTGAGGAACACTATGATAGATATTATCAGGTTTATCCTGCATTTTCCCCATTGATTGTTCAACAAAGATTTTGTTTTTCTTTACTTGCAGACATGTGCTGAATGTGGACCGCAAGTCGAACATTGCCCTATCTGTCGAAGGCCAATTGATACAAGAGTAAAATTATACTAACTTCATCGATATCTCATGCATAAAAGGTTTTCACCGAAGGCCTCATGCTGAGTGTAGAATCCATGGAGGACTCTAATAGGCTGTTTAAATTAGTTGTGCGGTATGTATTAATGTTGATAAAAGATAGCGGTCAAATAAGCATAATAAAACTTGTATCCTCTTCTGACGTAGGTGTGCTCAGTTAATTGTTATATTTGTCATTACAATGAGTAACGGAATAGTGTGGGACAGGGAGAAGTCACTTTGACTCCTTCCTGCCCTCTTCCAAATGCTTACTCAGGCCTCAGGAGGTATTCGAACGCTAACACGTTGCCATTCCGTGTAATAAAAGGTAGGAGTAGTTCCAGACTTCCATGTAGGGGGATATGGTGTTTTCTTTCTTTTGAGAGGAAATATGGTGTTTTCAATTTCAGATCAGGGAAGGAAAATCCCTATAGCTTCATATATTGGAACACAATTGTAACTCACAACAGCTACAGTATGATGGTACGGCACTAAGGACAGTAAACTAATAAGAAAATTATCTTTTACAACATGTACCAAAATCCAAATGGGACAGCACATCGAATCAATGAAATGAAGCCCAGGAGAAAATTTCTTACGCGCCCCCGAGTTTTTACTCCATCCTCTTTATACCTCTAAATTTTGCCTCCTTCCTGCTATACCCCAAATTTTCATTTTTTTAGCCGTTCTGTGATCTCATTTTGTTAGATTTATTCCAAATTTACTATATTGCCTTCTAGTACTTATGTGCTAGCTTCTTAATAAGAAATACAATTCTTAAAGTGAATATTTCATTTATGAAAAAAAAATCAAAAGGGATAAAATGATTAGACCCTAAATTTCAATTGTTGCTGAATGCACAGATCTGACCGTATTGAATTGCTCACCACACTAACAGTATTTTCTCCAACTCAAATTCTCAATGCATCTCATAGCGGTTGAAGAAGGATGAAAAATTCAAGTGGTCAACGGAATGCAATAAAAGTTTTAAGAAACTCAAGAAGTTGGTAACTGCACTGATTCTAATTCTGCCTAACCAGACGAAAGACTTCCAAGTGTATTGTGATGCATTCCGCGAAGGGATAGGGTGTATGTTGATGCAAGAAAGCAAAGTGGTCACATATGCCTCTCGCCAGCTGCGACCGCATGAAAACAACTACCCGAATCATGATTTGAAGCTAGCAGTTGTGGTCCATGCTTTGAAGCTCTGGCGATATTACCTCATCGGTAATCATTGTCAGGTCTACACAGATCACAAGACGATATTACCTCATCGGTAATCATTGTCAGGTCTACACAGATCACAAGAGTTTAAAGTATATCTTCACCCAACCTGATTTGAATCTCCAATAGCAAAGATGGTTGGAGTTAATCAAAGACTATGTGTTAATGCCAAAATTTGATAAACCCCAAAATTGTCATCGGCCTAGAGTTAGTATTGGCTTCAGAGTCCTGGAATCGACCGATGGGAATTATCAGTCGCCAGCAGTTGGATTCTTAGTGGATTCGATCAAGGAAATTAATCAATTAAAGGAAGCTTATCAAGAAGATGCCGAGTTCGAAGAGGATGCAGCGTGGCAATTTATCTATTAATCAGGCAGAGTCAGTTAGTTTTCTTTAATTTTTAGGAAAGTGTGTTTAGTATCCGATCAGGACTTATGTTTTTTTTATCTTTAGGAAAGTCTGTGTCGTGTCCAATTAGGACTCATATCGGCCTGAGGGTATAAATATGCACACCCGAAGTCTTTGTAATCTATCTCTCGATCAATACAACTACTCTCGGCGCGTCGCTACTCTTGTTTTCGAGGTTTTTATTTATCACCGGTGGAACTTAGCACCTGACGCAGGGCTGCATCGGCTTCGATCTCCGGCGAAGGGCTAAGCCCTACGTTCCGTCAGCCCCGGTGAATATATCAGCTACATTGGTGTTGTTCAAGGCTGCATCACTTTGACTTCTTGAATTGCTCTGGTTCGGTTGATATATTTGCCTACTTGATATTTCGATTCTATCTTTAATAGCATTGTGTTTAGAGACGCATCGGTTTAGCTGGAACTGTCTCGGTTAGGTCTGATCTTCTGTCTTAGCCGATATATCTCTACAATCACAATGATGCTTTAGATAGATTTGTTATATCCATCACATTAGACAGATTTATCAGTTCATTGAGTATTAGATTATTATATACAATCTCGTGATGTATTGGTTAGGTTCGACCTACTAGAGTGTTGTTGATAATCTAAATCTTGTTAAGCCGATAGGTTCATGCTAATATTTCATCGGAGAGTTAGCTGATATTATCCGATGTGTTAAATTTCTCTTTGATAGTTTTACTGTCTTGATTAAATTTAATACATGACCACCTTGAAAATCAATCAAAAGCTCGATTATTTAGACCTTATACTTTCTTTCATACCTAGTGTTCCATCAATTCGGTTTGACCTGCTTGGAATTGTAAGAACTAACTTGCTCTTTGATTGTCGATAAGGGTAGCATCGGGGTTTCAGCCGATGTATTATCTGGACAGTGTTGTATCGGCTTATAAGGATTACATACAAGTTGGTTTTAGCCGACGACAGCAAAGACTTCATTGATTATTTAATCATTTGAATTTAACAATATCGGATCTCCAGCCGATGTATGCTTTAACCATCAGATCAGATTTATTCTATCATATCATTATTGGCTAATTGGTTTCTATTGGATTACATTGTTGTATTATTGTTGATGGTCTTTAAGTACCAATTTCGACCGCCAACTTGTATCACAATTAAGGGAAAAATTAGCGTTTCTTACACATATTCTAATAATGAATAATGTAGTTGTATTAGACTTGGAGAGCTAATATGGATGTAGAGAAAATACATCAAAGTGAAGGAGAAATAAGGCTGGCATGCAAAGAAACACATTTTCGGCGAATCACGTGCGAGCACACGGATTGAGGGGCCCACAAGTCAGCTCAAACCGACTTAAGTGGGGCCAAACCACTGGGAACTACCTTAAGGGCCCACATGTCATACTCTGGAAGAAAGGCAGTTGCAAGGGCGTGGGGCCAGGGGTCGGTTGGTACGGCCGAACCGCCTTCAGCTCCCCATAGGTCCCCAATGACGGTTATGGGAGGTCGGTTGCTCGTAACCGTCATCAAACCGTCATTAGGAGGCTATAAATAGAGTGGAGCTTCTCACTTCACTTACACACCTCAAGGAGCTATTATCTCTTTCTCATATTGTATTCTCTATAGTTTAGTAGAAATAAAGCATAGGAGTTTCGGTCCTATAGTCTTCTCGGAGTTTCGGGTATGTCTTCAATACTTTATTCTTCTTGTAAGACTATAGTCGGATTAATAGAATTATCTTCTATATTTAATTATGCTTATAGCCTACACATTTCTTTATTGAATATGTGTTCTATAAGTAGTATATACTACGTATATTTGCTTCATCCTAGGCTAGTCGATCCATTCTACGGTAACGGTCCAATGACCTTTATAGGTTGCTCTAGCTCTAACTTGTTCATCCATAGGGTCAGAGTCCTGGGGGAGTTAGTGATATTATTTACTAGCATAAATATGGTGTTTAGGTTAGATAAATATCGTTGGATGCGGGTGTACCTCACTAAAAGTGAGGTAGGCGACAGGTGGTGGCAGCCCTGTCCGTTCTTTGTATTCCTCCATGTTCGGGTATGACGTAAGAGTGCGTAAATGCCATAACCACGTTGGCAGACCAGCAGGAATTGGTCTCTCGGTAGTACCTGGGTGACTGAAACTAAGTCCTATGTTGTAAGCATGTATATGTTAAGTGTATACTAGACGTAGTTAAATTAAAAATACATTTGTACCTTAGTTTCCTCATGCTAGTTTCTACTAACATTTATTATTATGAGGTAAATCTCCTTATGTGTCCACTACCTTATGATTTCATATTAACCCCTGTTTAGGCTATGGTGAAGTAATTATAGATTGATTAAAGATAACAAAATAATTATCTATGTGCCGCCGCCTTCCCTGCGGAATTATAAATACGATATCCTAGGGGTCACCCTAAGGTGAAATGATACGGTAGTATTTTGTGCGCTTACGAATTTATCTGTGATCGTAAGAAATACCAACAATTATTACAAGTTCTTACTACTTGTCTGATCGCTTTTATATCATTTATCCAAGTGCCAGAATCTACATCGGACATATAGCCGATTGCTCAAATTCATATCCACATCGGCTAGTATTGCTCCATCGGCTTGTCAGCCGATTGGCTATTTGATCATCAATTTATATATCTTGTCAGTTGCAGGATAAAACTGACTGGCACTCATCCATTCCATCAATATTTTATGACCTATATTGGAGCTACGCAGATCTCTCAGGTCTTCATGTGTTTCGACACGGTTCGCGTCAACGCAGACTTGGCACTATTGGCTAGACACGGATTTTTTGTCAACACTATGATATGGGTATACATTACCATCATGAAAAAGCCAATGTGGTGGCAAGCGCCTTGAGTAGAAAGAGCTACTGCAATATCGCATGGGTAGAAGAACTATGTGGCGAAGTCCAACAGGACTTGGAATGCCTGAATTTGGGCATAATGGAGCACAGATTCGTGGCCACTCTTGAGGCACAACCCACGCTCATGGAACGAGTTCAAGCAGCTCAGGCAAATGATCCTGAGATAGAAGAACTTAAAAAAAACATGAGGGTTGGCAAGGCCTGAGATTTCACCGAAGACGAACGAGGGACAATCTGGATGGGAGAAAGACTATGTGCGCCCAAGAATAAGGAACTAAAGGATCTTATACTCAAAGGAGCTCACCAGACTCAACATTCTATCCATCTCAGCAGTACCAAGATGTACCAGGATCTCAAGGAAAAATTCTGGTGGGTCTGCATGAGAAGGGAAATAGCTGAGTTTGTCACACTTTGTGATGTTTGTCAATGAGTGAAGGCAGAACACCAGAGGTTGGCAGGGTTGCTAGAACCTCTTAAAATTCTGGAATGGAAATGGGAAGAAATTGGAATGGATTTCATCACAGGACTAGCCCAGACTTCTTCTGACCATGATTCCATCTGGGTGATTGTGGACTGGCTCACAAAGGTTGCTCACTTCATTCCTGTGCATACCACCTACTCAGGGAAAAAGTTAGCAGAGCTTTACTTGGCAAGAATCATGTGCTTACATGGACTACCTAAGAAAATCATGTCTGATCGAGGAAGCCAGTTCACCTCAAAGTTTTGGCAGAGACCAGCCTAAATTTCAGCACAGCCTATCATCCTCAGACTGATGGGCTGACCGAGAGGGTTAATCAGATACCGGAGGATATGTTGAGAGCTTGCACGCTCGACTTTGGTGGAGCTTGGGACAAAAGTCTGCCATACGCCGAGTTCTCATAAAATAACAGTTACCATTTTAGTTGTAGATGACACCATTTCAAGCACTGTACGGCTGAAAGTGTCGCACACCACTCTTCTAGAATCAAACGGGAGAACGCCAATTGTTTGGGACAGAAGTCTTAACCAAGGTAGAAGAGAAAGTAAGAACCGTTCAGGAAAGACTAAGGATCGCACAGTCTCGACAGAAGAGCTATGCAGACAACTGTCAAAGAGAGCTCACCTTTGAGGCAGGAGACTACGTGTATCTCCATGTCATCTCGCCTCGGGGAGTACACTGCTTCCAAACCATAGAAAAGTTGGCACCACGGTTCGTGGGAGCATACAGAATCCTGAAACGCAGAGGGGAAGTTGCTTTCCAACTCGAGCTTCCCTCCAACATGGCTGGCATCCACGATGTGTTTCATGTCTCTCAATTAAAGAAGTGTTTAAGAGTATCTAAGGAATAGGCAAGTTTCGATCACATCGATATTCAAGAAGATCTGACTTATGTGGAGAAAGTCGCATCTTTGAGACTAGTGAGAGAAGGACCAGAAATCGAGTAACTAGGTTTTGCAGAGTTAAATGTAGCCACCATTCCGAGGAAGAGATTACTTGGGAAAGAGAAGATGAGCTGAAGGCCGCCCATCCGCACCTCTTCGCCAGCACTTTCGAATCTCAGGGTCGAGATTCTGTTTAAGGGGGTAGGATTGCGACACCCTGAAGTTTCCCCTTCCTAGCCTTAAGTTATTAAATAAATTGTCTAATTTAACCTAGAGTCAATTTCTAATTAATAATCTCATTTAATAAGAGGAAAAGGCTTGGTGGGATTTATCTTGAGTTCCCCTTGCTAAAATACATTAATTGGATTTTTAGTTTAATTTTAAGAGCAAAGGAAGTAATTTAATAATTAAAATAAGATTATGGAAATTAAATAAATTCTAAAATCTTTTTTCTTTTTCTTTTCGACCGTTGGGCCACTTCTGGCCCAACTCCTCCCACCGACCCACTCCCGCTTGCCTTCTCATGCGTGCGCCTTCTCGGAGGGCTGGCCCAAGGCTGAGGCCCAGCTGTGTGCCTGCACCTCCCCCTTTAGGTCGCCGACAGGTGGGCACACTTGTCGGGCCCTTCCCCTACCACCGGCCGGAGGAGCAACCGTCGCTCCAGTCTTCCCCGTGCCACTTCGTGCCTTCCCCGCCGACTCCGTGCATGCCGCCGCATTCCCCGCCCCACTCCCCCACTCCACTCGTGCCATGCGCACGCGATTCGACGGGGATTCGAATTTCGAATCCGCCACCTCTCTCTCTCTCTTTCCCCACGTCACCGACATTTCCGCCCTCTCCCCGGCCTCATCCGAACCCCTCCGACCCTATAAACCCCTCCCGAGTTCTCCTCTCTCTTTTTCCCCATCCGCCGTCGCTCCCCAAGCTCCCAACCTTCCCCGCACCATTCCACCCTAGGGCCACCGCTCGCCAACACTAGCCGCTGTGCCAGGTTGCGCCATTGCCGCCGTCGGCTTTGCGTGGTCGAGAGCCACCCCGGCCGCCACTTGGTCGCCGTCCTTCGCCGTCGGAACCCGACTCCCATATCACTTAGGCCGGCAATGCCGCACGCCGTGCACATCCTTTCCCTCTGTAATCTCTCCCATCATTTTTCTTAGGTCAAGCCGGAGCCCGTCCGTCCTCTGTCGGTTCGCCACTGTCAATGCCTTCCTGAGCCACCGCCGTCTCTGCCTCGTCGCCGTCGTCCTCGCGTCGTCTCCTGCTGTTGTGAGCCCTCGGTGAGTGATCTCGTCCCTCCCTTTTTCTTCGCTGCCACTCATGGCGCCTGTCGCCGTGCCGGATGGTCACCACTAGTGACCATCGGCCCATGCGCGCCGTCGCTCTTGGTTGGGACGACCGGCCTCCGGTCACCACACCCTCGTCGTCCGATTGGCCCTTCGGCATATCGGGGCCATCCATTCTGCCGCCTGCGTGGCCGCCGCATCGGCGCCACGTGCGCGCCACGTGGCGCACCCGTCCTTGGCCCGGTGGACTTGGTCCACCGTGCACCATCCCCCTTACGCCACTAACAGTGGGGCCCGCTTGCTATCGCCGTCCTCTCCTCGGTGACGTCAGCCCTCGGGCTTTAATGCGCAATAAATCATTAATGACTTTTTCTTTATTAGTAAAAATACAGTGAATCTTCTAAAATTCATAGAAAATTCATCCAAGCTCCATTTAAGTCCATTAAAATTATAGTAAATTCATAAAAATTCGTAGAATCCACTACAAATGATTTGGTTTCTTGTTTCTTGTTTTAGTAGACTTATAGCTTGTTTTTCCTATGTGCTTTGTTTGTCGCGTAGATTCCGGTAGTTAAAATGCTCTGGTTTACTTTGAAGTTGTTGCAGAGGTCCCACGGCACCGGAGCAACGCAAGTCATGCATTCACATTGAACATATTGTACCTATTTTGCAAATATCTCGTTTTCTATTAAATTTGCATTATTTTATAATGTCATGTGCGATAGTACCTATTGTACTCAGCCATAGCTTGTTTACCTTGTGTCATTGATAACTTGGAGTTCAATATGACTAGATGTTGGGTTAGGAATTGCTTAACCATGCTTAGATCAACTAGCTCACTATGGGAATCTCATTAATACCTTATATCCTTGATTAATGATGGAAATTATGGACATGTACCACCATGGTATTAATATAACTAAAATATGACTTAATGGTGGGCTGTGAAGGCGCATGGGTTTGATAGACGCACCCATGGCATTTAAGGACCGCTTCACGGGAAACCCTGAAAGAATTACCATGCATACCACAAGCCAGCATGGGCAATGGCTGGGCTTGTAGTATAGCTTTTTCCTTTCAGACGTACCCAGACAAGGGTGAGCGTGATGGAGTTTGGATGGGTTAAACCAAAAGTGTGGTGCAATTAGTTAGGGAGGGTTATGGGAAGGGTCCTGTCACAGTTCCTTTACGATATGTCATGGTGGCATGCTGGCACATGGAAACGTGTTATGGGACTTTGTCTTGTGGGTACAGTTGTATACCTCTGATTAGAGTAAAACTATTCGAATAGTCGTGTCCGCGGTTATGGGCAATCAACCAGATTTACCATGATTAGTCTCATCTTTAATAATTTGATTTAATGGAACTGGTTTAGTTCAAGTGGTTGGTTGGGGCTGTCACAATGTGGTTTAGAGTTGGGCAGTAATGAGTAATATTGCTTAATTACATTCAACAGTTTTCCTACTCTCAAACTACTGCTTTTAAATATCTGCTTTATGTAAAAGAACCCCTAGCCTCCTGTTGGCACATAATTTCAACCCGCCCCACCGTCAAAGCGGATTCCACGTTTCCACGGCGGCCTGGGAGATCTGCTTAACTCCAGTGCAGGTCCAATGGCTTGCCTAGGTGTATTTAGGGCGTGCCAGTTGATTTGATCTGCAATCAACAAGAATAAACAAGTAAACCAAGTTAGTAAACGATGGCCGATCGGCCGATAGGCCGATGTCGCATCGTGAGTGCCTAGCCGATAGGGCATAGCTGTATCGGCCTACTTGAGGTTATAATGAAATAAGATAAACATACAGATCTAATTTCATAGGCCTTCATTCACATGTATATGTCAACTTGATGAAACCGGCCGATGAAGGATTGTTAAGATAAATACACTAGCTAATACTCTAGTGCAAACTTGTACAAACCAATCGGCCAATATAAATATACTGATCACAGAGAAATCCTGAGAATAATCCGTGACAAATACATTTATATCTGTCGATCTACTCATACAAGTGGCAAATACATATAAAAACATAAAGTAATCACATGTATTAGATAAGACCGGCTGAGACCCCGGCACTATCCTTAATTAGGATCAAAAACAGGCTTTGATTTAGATCTCAAAACAGGACTAAGGTCGATAGCAACTAAAAGTGTGAATCGAGAACTAACACAAAGAAAATCAAGCTGTCGATCGCTTTTGGGGATGGTAGATGCTTTAGATGATCTAAATAAGCAAACTAATTCGACCACCATCGGCAATAAACCCTAAAACGAGTTAATCGCTGGCGAAATAGAATTGGAAAGCCACATCAAGATCATCCAAGACATGATAAACGATGATCACATCGCTAGGGCCTAACGTGTCTAAAGCGACACGCTAGCCCCGACGATGTAGATCATCGGGTACGAGTTCTTACCTCTGCTCTGGGGAAGCAAGAACTCGCCGGAAGTTAACCTCTTGCGAGGGTGGCGATGCGCCGAAAGTAAATTGAATTGTAGTGTTTGTTGTTGAATTGAGAGAGAGTTTCTACGTACAGACTACCGGGATATTTATACCCGTGATTTACAACATTGTCCATGTAGGACACGATTTTATCTCTAACTAACAAACAAGTCCTTATGACGGACTCTTGCCATAGATCAGATCGAATCTAATTTAACTTCCTAATTAAGAGATACAATTGCCTAAAACTGGGCCTTATCCCTATTTGGTAATCTCCTTTGAAGCTTAACTCAAGCCCAAACCGAGCCCACACTGCCTCCATCAGCTTCCTGCTTCTATCGACCGATGGCCGCATTGAACCCTCATCGGCTGATACGGTCCCTCTGCTAACGCTCCACCCGGTCCGATGCACCGCTGAGTCCGATACGGAACTTGGTCCGACTCCGGCTTGGTCCGATAATACAACCAATCTGCGGTGTTGACTCGAATCACTCCTTCTCTGTGTCGGTTTTCTTTTTCCTCTCCGAGTAGATTACGAAAATCTGCGGTTAACACCTCCCTTGGGAATACGTGCATCATACCCTCTCTTTGTATGACTTGCTGAGTACAATGGGTAGTAATCAGTCTTCCTCTGTCTCCTCCACACCAAAGTTGGAGTACTTCTCGGATGAAGGTTACTCGGAGGAGTAGTCTTCGTTGTTGCCATCAAGGATGCCCGTGGTTTGGAGTCACCACGCTGCGACTGTCAAGTCTTTAGTTTAAGCTCGCTTTACTTTTCCGCTGTATTTGTAAGACTTCTAATCTGCTTCTAAGACGTGAATTTGTATGTTAACTTTGTTGTTTGTGTATCCTGGCTAGTCCTAGACAGGGATTTAATACACATTCTGCTTGAAATTTTGGTTAGTGAATTTTTGGGCGTGACAGTAACCGCCCCTCGATGCCATCTGGTGCCCTTCAGCTCCTAAGTGATAGTTGTCTCATGACCGGTTCTACTACAGGCTTCTCTCTACTTCGCAATGTCGTGCTTCGCTGCACTTCACTCCGCTTCATGATACTTCACCGGTTCTTGATGCTTTGGCATGCTGGTTGAAAGGCTCACTAACCTGCCTCCAACAATAACTTTCTAATTAATTTTAAAATTATTTTTAGTATGTTTTTATTGGCCACCTTGACTACCTAGCCACATTTTAATGATTGTTAAGAAGACAACTAAACAACTTGTTCATAGTCAAATATGGCAAAAGTATAGTTTAAGGGTTGGTTGGCTGAATGATTAATTAAACTGATTAAGTTCAGCTTTTAATGCTCAATTTGGCTGTTAGTAAGATCTTTGGTCCTTGGTTACCCCTGCCATGTGCATGCACAGACAAAACCCCTTATAGATATTAGCTCATAGGCGCTTGTTTATCTGTGCACCTTTTCACACCTTCATGGGATGAAAAAATGTGAAACCGACATATTTGGACAACTATAGGTGCCAGTTCTAGAGTAAAAACCTATATCAATACTATAGGTGTCGATCTTCCAAAAGAACCGGCACCTATAATATAGTATAGGTGTCGGTTAACTAAAAACCGACACCTATAATATAATATAGGTACCCATCAAACCGAGCCAGCGGGACCATGTCCTTATCCACACCAGCAGGCCGTGTCCTTATCCGCGCGCGTCAGATCCACTCTGCCTCCTCCGCCAACGGCCACTTTGCTCCTCTCCTCTCTCACAATTTCTCCCCTCCCCCACTCCCTCGTTGCCTCCTCCCCTCTCCCTCCCCTACTCTGTCCACTGCCCCTCCCCTCTCCCTTCCCCACTTCCTTGCTGCCTCCCCTCTCCTTCCCCACTCCCTCGCCACCTCCCTCCCCCTTTCCCGTCCTTCCCTTCTGGCAGCGACGGCCACGGCGGTGGCCAAGGCGGTGGCTAAGGACGGTGCCCACGACGGTGGCGGTGGCCAAGGGCGGCGGCAGCAGCGGTGGTGGTGGTGAAGGTGGCCCTCCCTTTGAATCTGCCTCCCCCCTTCTCCTCCAAATCCGGTGGCGGTGATGGTGGTGGAGGCGGCAGTCCCTCTGCATCCGTCTTCCCCATTCTCTAGAGGTGGTGAACGGCGCCGGCTCTGGTGGAGGCGAGGTGGCTGATCCGATGACGTGCTTTTTTTTATTTATTTCGTTGAATACTATAGGTGTCGGTTGTGGGGTAAAACCGGCACGTATAATCTCTATAGGTGCCGGTTCTAAAACCGGTACCTATGTGGTTGGGCATTAGTACCACCAAATTGATACTGGTTGGCAAAACTGACACCTATGACTGATACCCAATAGATATTAATAAGTGGTTCTGTAGCAGTGATGGTAGTTGGATGTGTGTGGCTAGTGTAATTGGGTGGCTGATGTTCGTTTATCTCTACTACTGGTTAAAAACGTTTCTGTCATCCCTACAAATAAAAAAAAAGCCAAAAAAACATCCGATTCTATGTGATGCGGAAAAAAGGCCGTAAAAAGGCAAAAAAAACAAAAAAAGGCCGGTTCCGTCGTCCGTACTAATAAAAAAAAGAGAAAAAACATCCGATTCTATATGATGCGGAAAAAATAGGTCGTAAAAAGAGGCAAATAAAAACAAAAAAAGACCGTCAGTAAAAAAAGAGCGAAAAAAACCGTTCGGCTGTAACACGGAAAAAACCAAACCGCCTAAAAAACGGTTCAGTATCTCACGACGCGAAAAAAGCGTCTAATTCCATGCAACACAAACAAAAGCTATGCAAAAAGAAAACAATTCGATTGCACGTGACGCAAAAAAATCTGATTCAAAACATCCGATTCCAAAACGCTATCCAAAAAAAGCCTGTAAAAGAACGCGAAAAAAGGTCTGATTTCTACGCAACGCGGAAAAAACTGGTTCGGTACCCCCACCACGCTAATAAAAAACCATACGATTCCACGCAACGAAAAAAACACGTCTCCAGATTGGCTGTAAATATCACACCAAGTCCTATTCGGCACACACTAGGAAAACAAAACCATATATCTTATCTTAGCTACTTAAAAAATTCGTAACTTTTCGTCACTTTTTTTGTTTGTCAAGAAAGCAAATTAGACTTTTGGTTTTTTGTTGGGCCGAACTGCGCTTGCGGGGTGAGGTGGAGGAAAGGAGAAGGGAGGAAAGTGGGCCAGGAGGGGAGGTATATTAGACTTTTGATTGCTTGCTGGGCTGAACTTGCGCTTGTGGGTTGAGGCGGAGGAGAGAAGAAGGGGCTGCCGGTTGAGCTTGCTGGGCCAAACCTGACCCAAAGAGAGAGGATGAATTTTATTTAGATTTTTATTTAAATAAATATTGAAATGGTGTTTGTACTATTAAAATTAGCAATTGACCTATGAAAATTCTGAGAAAATTTCAGAGAGTGTAATTAATCAAGGATAATTTAACTAAATTAAATCCAGCCATGTAATTTTATTTTTCACACTTACTTTACTTTACTTGTAAATTAATTTAATTCTACACCTACCTACTTAAAAATACCCAAGTATTCCAAAAAATTTGTATTTTAATTAATTACATAATATAATTTTTTCTCAACTTTTTCTCAATTCTTTTTCTTCCCGTTGCAACACAGGGGCAATTTTTCTAGTATGTGTATATATACACACACTACATACACAGAGTAGATTCAAACCAAAGAATCAAAGGAATACTTATAGCACTAAGCACTTGGTAAAAGGCAAAACAGCACACAACTCTCCTTCAGTCCAAGTCCATTGTGTGCCACATATAGTTCATGCCTACGTCGATCACAGGTAATTTTTCAACCTGAGATGCACATATCCAAATCTTTGTGGTTACCTATAAAAGACGAAGAAATAAAGGTTGAAAGCAATCTTGTCAGCAAAACTCTAAATACTGAATAATTTCACCTGCATTGAGGCCAATTTTATGATTTGACTAATGAGGCTAGATATTACATAGCTGTGTAGGAGTGATGCAATTTACCTGTAGTATTGTGCACCAGTAATAGCTCAGCCTCGGAATACATATACTTGTAGTATTTTGCACAAGCAACATCATAAGGATTAATTATATATACTGGAAATATTCAAATCCTTGTGGTTCCCTGTAAAAGACAAAGAAATAAAGATTGTAAAAGACAAACCTTGGCAGGCGGCCAATCAGCTTGATCTGGAAGTCCATATCAAGGAACTTGACTATGTCCAGTACCGCTACCTTGCAGCCCAACTACTCCAGTAAACACAAAATAAGAACAATCCGCCAACCTAGAATTGAAACATAATCGATCAATCGACCAACTGAGAAACGGTAACCAGAAGAGACAAGACAAGGGGGGAGTTTACCGCTTACCATTCTAAACTGTAACCGAAAGAAATTAAAGCTCCATTTGAAGGGCACACCACACAATGGGCAAGCATCTGTGCATGATTCATTCATAATCCATCTTCATCAATTTCTCCACTGCTAATTGCCAAACTCCTCTCCTATCCTTCTTTGAAACCAACCAACTCCTTACTTCTACTCCTTGTCTTCTTCTTTTCCAATTCCTCCTTTTTCTCCGGCCAAGAAATTCCTCCACTGAATTTCATGAAAAAAAGAAAACAAAGTTAGCACCTCCTGTGTTATACCTCAAATTGTAGATCATGTGATAGAGGGATGACTGAAAGGATCAATTAAGCCTAGAGGGGGAGAGTGAATAGGCTAATTTAAAATTTAAGTAAAAGCGAAAGCAGACCTTTTTCGGGAATTCCAAAAATGGTTTTTTGGATATGTCCGAAAATGATTTTTGGAAATTCCAAAAATTACAGACGAAGCGCAAATGTAAAGAAATGTTAGATCTAGCTGCCTACAACAAAGAGAAACTAGCACAAACAGCAACTAAACTTATAGCAGTACAAACAAGTGAAGCTAGAGGAGGGAGAAAGAGGTTTCACTGAAGATCTTGCACAGTGAGATGTTCCCGAAGTTCGAATCCTTGAGGGGATTCTAGTCTCCGTTGAGGAGCTCACAAAGAGGCGGGTCTTTGCTAACCCTTTTCTCAAGAGGTTGCACAAAACACTCCTCCTTTCACTAGTGGTATCTCTTTCCTTTCGAAGGTAAGATCCGACCTTCACAAACTTCTCCCGGCCAACCACAAGTAGATCGGTGGCTTAAGAGTGACACCTAACGGTCTAGGAGTCCTCAACCTCTAAGAGTAACAAATGATGCAAAGATCTCTTGGGAAGTGAAATGAGTGCTCATAAATCCTCACGAAGTCAACCCAAGCACTCACACAAACTTGAATCCACAACTCTCACACACACACGAAATCCAAATCAAAGACCGGTGGAGAAGTGAATCAAGCAAGCAAGGCTCAAAAGTAAATCTCAAGAGTAACAAGACAAAGGCACGGAAATATTCAAGTCAACCAGCAGCTTGGGCTTGGAGAGGGTGAGGGGTATTTATAGCCCTCTCTCCGATCTGGCCGTTGAGAACAATAATTGTACTTTTCAAAAATTCCGAAAGTCAATTTCGGACAAGTCCGAAAATGTCCAGAATCAAAAATGGTCACTCAGCAATTTTTGGAAATTCCAAAAATCATTTTCAGACAACTCCGAAAATTTCCAGAACCAAGTTTGATCGCACATAATTTTTGGAAATTTTGAAAATAGTTTTCGAACAACTCTGAAAAGATCCAAAACCAAATCTCACTTTTCGAAAATTCTGAATATCATTTTCGGACAACTCCGAAAATGTCTAGAACGGTTTCGGGCTTCTTGGTCATTTTTGGAAATTCCGAAAGTCAGTACCGACTTCCAGCTCTCAGACTATTTTCGGAAGTTCCAAAAATTGCTTTTGAAAATTCCGAAAATCACAGAAGCACACCAAATGAGTTAAGAACTACCTTTTCAAAAGGATTTTTGAGCACTCAACTCATTTCTCATGATCAATGCATCATCCTCCTTAGTAGTACGGCTTTCCTATCAATGCAAGTAAATTAACATTTACAATTTACCCAAGATTTTCATTGCCGTTTTTTCACACATCTTCATTCACAGGGATGTTGCATCGAGTTATGCACATATCCGGACTAATGTTCCTTCACTTAAACTCAATTTCAAACATTAGTCCTCACTAATTGGATTGTCATTAATCACCAAAATAATTAGGGGCCTAGATGCACTTTCAATCTCCCCCTTTTGGTGATTGATGACAATACGGTTAGAACAAAGGGAAAGTGTATATAAAAGAGTTTTGGTGCAAGATTTTAGTGAGAAGGCTCCCCCTTAAAGTGTGCATTAGAATCAAGTGGAGAGGTCCTCCTAAAACTTTGCATCCACAATTAAGCTCATACAAGATGTGAAAGAATAACCATGCACATGCCAACCATCATCCATGTATAAAGAGACTAAAAGGAGATAAATAACATCACACCACATAGTCACTGTCATAAGCAACCACACATAGACTTAAGCAAATATATGAATTTAACGACATAGACTTACACACAATTAAAAAGCACACATAATCTCAAACAAACAATAACCAAAAGTTCGACCAATCAAGAAGATAAAAGATAGTTATTCTGCCCCTTTGGCATCAACAACACCAAAAAGGGATGAAGAGAAAAGCGCTGCCTCAAACAAACGGAGCTTGCGGAGGATCTTCCGGCGGAGGAGGTGGTGGATGGCCAAACCCAAAATCAAAGCTGAAGTCGTAGTCTAGAGGGAAACCGGCGAAGGGATCCTCGATCTCTTCCTCGGGCTCATCCGGCTCTGCCTCAAAGCCAGGAGGTGACGGAAGCACCTCGACCTGAAGATGCATGTTCAGCTGAGAGTGCATCTCTTTCACCCGGCGAGCCGTTCTCTTGACTTCGTTTCGGGCCTTGCGGTTCCTCTGAGCCTCTGCAGAGCAAAGGCCAAAAAGACTCCGCAAGACGTGAAACAAAGAAGAGGGCTGGTGACGAGCGTCAATATTAGCCGGCTAAGCTGAGGAGGATGGGATATCCATGGCCCCAGCAGTAGAAGAAGTGCCCGTCCCAAAGAAGCGGCCAGCATCAAAGGAGGGCTCGGGTTTGAGTAGACGAAGATGGAGTTGCTGGTGGACGATATCATGCTCAAACTCCAAATTTGTCACCATCTCGATCATCCTCATGATGTGAGGAGCGTAGATGAGACCCTTCCTATGGTTGAAGGAAGCCAGCCGGATTTCCTCCCACACAAAGTTGAAGACATGGAGTGGAGTGCATGAAGGATCAAACTGTAGCAAGACATTGCGAGAATAGTGGTTGATGTTGCTCGCATCGCCATCCTTAGGCACAAATGTCGTGCGCAGCATCTGGTTGAGATAGGAGTGAAAAGGCTTGAGACCCCTAATCTCGCCGGGCACACCACTAGGAAGATAGAGAGGGGCAATCCCTCTATCATTGACAATGGGAGCATCGTGCAGGTATGGCAAAACAGAGATCCAGCGCAAGTTGAAACCCCACAGATCAGCAAGCCGGGTATAAGAGATGGAGTACCAAGAGCCCTGAGTCATCCAGTGAACGGCTTGGACCTTGTCAAAGTAGATGGTGGCATAGAACTAAGCAATGATTTCCTCACACCAAGAATGCTGAAGGGCCATGAAGTTGCGGACCCCCATCTTACCACAAACATCATTGACCGCATCAAGGGTAGGATCATGGTGAGCCTCCAACTCGGGCCAATTGATCCACTGCATGGAGATAGTCTTGTGAGATTTAGGCATGATAATTGTCTCATAGTAGTTTTGTTGGAACTGAGTCCAGAAGCGAGCATCAGAGGTGGTGCGGCGGCTGTTGCGGGGATCCTCAGCCCGCTGAGGAGCCACCACCTTAGGCTTCAACCGCCAGTTCGTGGCATGGCACACTATCGCTGAATCCCGCTCAGGGGTGTGCACCCACAAGGGGCCAATGGGAGCGGCGGGGTTGTGCGGAGGAGTGTGAGGACCCCGCGATGAACCCTCACCAGTGGAATTGGGAGGTTGTCGTGAGGGGTCCTCACTGCCGTGAGAACGAGCCGCTCGCCGGGCAGGGAGAGCATCCCCCATGACCACTTTGGTCACCTGAGGGCCAGCATCCTCTTCTCCGGACCACGCACTGTCCGTATCCTCCGACTCGGAGGGGGAAGGAGAAGGGACCCTTGGACACTTGGAGAAGAGCTTGCGGGGAGGCATCCTTGAACAAGAAAAAAAGACACAATGAGAGATCGGAGGCCAAGACGAGGAACAACAATGAGAAAGAGTGGAAGTCATGCGAGATAGAGGATGGAGAGGTCGGGCAGAAATTTTCGGAAATTCCGAAAATAATTTTTAGAAATTTCAAAAATTGATGATCGAGCCCTAAATCCTAGATCTCGCACAAATCCACCAAGAAAATCCTATGAAATTGAATCTACAACATCTAGAGCAAAAAGATAACACTACCATCGAAGAAAACAATGGATTGAACTAGAGAAATCCAAGGGATTCGATCTTGAAGCCGCATACGTCAAGAATGAAGAAGTTCTGTGGAGGAGGACGCAATGTGGCCCTTGAGAAGGCCCCCAAGAGTGCTCCCACGAGATTGGAGTGGAGAGGAGCGCCGGAGAGTCGTCGGGGAGGGGTTGCCGCCGGTGGGGAGAGGTGGGAGGGAGGGGTCCCGTGGAGAAAAAGGAGGGAAAAGAAGAGAAAGAGGAGGCCACGGGAGATAGAAGGATTTATATAGTTCCTAGAATTTTTGAACAAGTCTGAAAGTTGCGGACACAGCCGAAATGGTTCTCGAAGTTTTCAAAAATTCCAAAAATTCATGGGAAACTCTTGGAAGGACTGCTTATTTTCGGAATTTCCAAAAAATGTAGAAAAACAGGTTTTACAAGGGTTTTCGCAGGGAATTTTGAACAAACCTTTTTACAAACATTTTGATAGGATTGAGAAAAAAAGTTGGTCGAACAACTTGGCCCTATTTGAGCTTGTGATTAGCGATCAATCAACCACTCAAAACAATAATCACACGAATGGGTTGATCTGAGGACCAAAAAGAAGTAAATTACCATGAGACAAGATAATTTACCCTGAAGAGAGGGAATATGTGAATCTATCTCAAGTTGTGTTAGTACCAAATTCATTGAAAAATGAGATCCCCATACACATAGATTCAATTTCTCCACAAAAGGGTGACTAGTGTTCATCCATGAATTGAATGTTCATTTTGTCACAAAGTGTTATTCAAACCTATTCTAGCAAACAAAATGCATGCAATAGCTCAAGCCACATTCCGAGAATCCAAGATATTTAGCTCACTTCTCAACTCACAAAAGCTACTTTCATCTAGAGGCTTGGTAAAGATATCCGTCAATTGTTAGTCGGATCTCACATGTTGGATGTCTATGTCGCCTCTTGTGGAATGATCTCTCAAGAAATGATGGCGAATATCGATATGTTTGGTTCGAGAGTGTTGAACGGGGTTATTGGCTATCTTGATGGCACTCTCATTATCACATAGGAATGGAATTTTGCTCACATTGAGGCCATAGTCTCTCAAGATTTATTTCATCCAAAGAATTTGAGCACAACAACTCTCTGCCGAGACGTATTCCGCTTCGGCGGTGGATAGGGCAACAGAGTTTTGCTTCTTGGAAGACCAAGAAACAAGGGACCTACCCAAGAATTGGCAAGTACCCGAAGTGCTTTTCCTATCCACTTTGCATCCGGCATAATCCGCATCGACATAACCAATGAGATTAAACCTCGCTCCTTTAGGATACCAAAGGCCTAGATTAGGTGTGTGCACTAAATATCTAAGAATTCTCTTCACTGCCACAAGGTGACACTCCTTTGGAGCGGCTTAAAATCTTGCACACATACACACACTAAGCATGATATCGGGTCTAGATGCACAAAGGTAAAGCAAAGAGCCAATGATGGAACGATATACCTTTTGGTTCACATCTTTACCTTGCTCGTTGAGGTCTAGGTGCCCATTGGATGGCATAGGTGTGTGAATAGGTTTTGCGTTCTCCATCCCAAATTTCTTGAGTATGTCCTTCAAATACTTTGTTTGGCAAATGAATGTTCCTTCCTTGAGTTGCTTGATTTAAAAATCGAGAAAGAACTTCAATTCACCAATCATGGACATCTCAAATCTCTTGGTCATCATCCTACTAAACTCTTCGCTAAAAGACTTGTTAGTAGAAACAAATATAATGTCATCGACATATATTTGGCACACACAAATATCACTATCTTGTCTTTTAGTAAAAAGAGTAGAATCGGCTTTGCCAATTTCAAAGCCATTTTTGACAAAAAAATCACGAAGGCATTCATACCATGCTCTTGGTGCTTGCTTAAGCCCATAGAGCGTCTTGTGAAGCTTATACACGTGATTAGGATACTTTGGATCTTCAAAGCCCGGCGGTTGCTCTACATACACCACCTCATTAATTGGACCATTAAGGAAAGCACTCTTCACGTCCATTTGGTAGAGCTTGAAATCAAGGTTAGTAGCAAAGGCTAATAAAATTCGAATTGACTCAAGCCTAGCTACCGGCGCAAAGGTTTCACCAAAATCCAAACCTTAGATTTGGGTGAACCCTTGAGCCACTAACCTTGCCTTGTTCCTTACCACCACGCCATTCTCATCTTGCTTGTTTCGGAAGATCCACTTAGTTCCAATCACGTTTTGCCTTGGTCTCTCCACCAATGACCATACTTCATTTCGAGTGAAGTTGTTCAACTCTTCTTGCATGGCCATCACCCAATCCGAATCACCGAGTGCTTCTTCTACCCTTAGAGATTCAATGGAAGACACAAAAGAGTAATTCTCACAAAAATTTGCAACTCGAGATCTAGTGGATACTCCCTTGTTGATATTACCTAGTATGTTGTCGGTGAGGTGATCACGCTGAATGCTTTGATGTATCCTTAGGTGTGCAAGGTTGATTGGTGAAGAAGGCACATGCATAACGACTTCATCATGATCTAAGCTTGAGGGTGAGGAATTGTTGACTTGGGTGAAATTGGATGGCTCCGCTTGCGTAGAGTAAGAGGCCTCATGTCGTTGTTCTCTAGGACGAACATCTTCTAGAGCCAACTTTTTGATAGCTTCGCTAGGATCCTCCTTTTCACTTAATACATATGAGTCAACTTGCTCTACTTGAGAGCCATTAGTCTCGTCAAATGTCACATCACGCGCAATCTCAATAACACCGGAGGTTTTATTGAAAACGCGGTATACGCACTCATTTGACCCATACCCAAGCAAGAACCCCTCATCCGCTTTAGGAGCAAACTTTGAGAATCTTGCCTTCTTGTTAAGAATATAGCACCTACTATCGAAAACACGAAAATAGGAGACATTTGGTTTGTTATCGGTAAGAAGCTCATAGGGAATCTTCTTAAGAAGGCGATGAAGATAGAGACGATTGATGGCGTGGCATCCAGTGTTAACAGCTTCGGCCCAAAAATGGTCCGAGGTCTTGTATTCATCCAACATGGTCCTTGTCATCTCGATAAGAGTCCTATTCTTCCTCTCGGCTACTCCATTTTGTTGAGGTGAATACAGAGCCGAGAATTCATGCTTGATTCCTTCTTTATCAAGGAAACTCTCCATGCATGTGTTCTTGAACTCTTTGCCATTGTCGCTTCGAATGTTCTTGATCTTGTGCTCGAACTAATTTTGGGCTCTTATTGCAAACTTCTTAAGTATTGCTTGTGTTTCACTCTTGTCATGCAAAAAGAACACCCACATGAAGCATGAAAAGTCATAAACAATAACAAGATCATATTTGTTACCTTCAATGCTTAGGTAAGCAATGGGTCCGAAAAGGTCCATGTGAAGGAGCTCCAACGGTCTTGTGGTAGTCATCACGTTCTTGGCCAGGTGATGAGCTCCAACTTGTTTTTCGGCTTGAGACGCGCTACATACTCTATCTTTCTCAAATTACATGTTGATTAGTCCAAGAATGTGATTGTCTTTTAGAAGTTTGTGAAGATTCCTCATACCAACATGGGCTAGCCTCCGAAGCCAAAGCCATCTCGAGTTGGACTTAGCCACTAAGTATGTCTCAAGTTTAGCTTTATTTGAGTTGAAATTCAAAAGATAAAGCTTTCCCTTGAGAACAACCTTAACAAAGTTGTTTAGACCTTGGGGCTTCTCGAGCATCACACTTTTATCCACCTTCCTTTTCAGTGGAGAAACATACCCAAGTCCTTCATGATTGAAGTTATCCCTTTGATAGCCTAGGTACTCCTTAAGGGCCTTACTACCCATGTGGCATTTTAGAAGGCCGTTGTGAAGGAGTCCCATAAGCTTCTCATTTTGCTTTTGCAAAGTACTCAAAGATTTAGAGTTAGTAGCACAAGCATCAACATCAACATTCTTGCACCTTGAGCATGGTTCATTGCTTGGGATAATCTTAGAACTAGATGTATCGTTAGGGAGAGAGACATTATTCTTTAAATTTTCGAACCTTTCTTAAAGGGAGAGGTAAGCTTTGTCCAAGCTATCCACTCTCTCTTGAAGTTTTGAGTTCGCCACCTCAAGAGTAGCATGAGATTCTTTGGTTTGCTTATAAAGCCATACCAAAGCCTCATTTTTCTCTCTCTCCTTAGCAAGCTCACCCTTGAGTTCATGAGACCGCTCCTTCTCACGAATGAGCAAGGCCTCTTGCCTCTCAAGAGTTGCATATTGATCTTCAATTATCCCAAGCAACTCACTTAAGTGTGGTAATGATTCCTTGGTTATGGACTTGAACATGTCCTCATCCATAACCTCATCACCCTCATCTTCCTCATCACTGACAAGATCAGCATTAAAGGATTTAAGAAAGGATGGTACCTTAGACTCCTTTGCCATAAGACAAATGGGAGCATCATCATCACTTGGGTAGTTGAAGAGTCTAGGGGTAGAAGGAGATGAAGGCTTGACGGCGAACGTGGCAATTCCCTCTTCATCACTCGAGCTTGACCCAGAATCATCAGAACTAAAGATCATCCCGAGGTGAGCTTGCTATGCTTGTGTTTCTCCCTCTTGTCACCCTTCTTCTTGTCTTCCTTGAGCTTAGGACAATCGGCCATAAAGTGTCCAGGCTCATGGCACTCATAGCACTTCCTTGCAGAGTGTCTCCCACTTGACTTGTTGGAGAAGCGCTTGAAAGAACTCCCCTTGAAGAAGCCGCTTCGCCTCATGAACTTCCCAAACTTCTTGACGAAGAGAGTCATCTCTTCATCATCCTTCTCCATCTTATTCTTGCTCTTGAGACTTTCTTCTTCTTCTTCTTGTTTTGCCTTTAATGCCAAATCTTCTTTCTTGATGCTTAACATTGAGCTTTGGTTGATGTATTGAATGACTTCCTTGGACTCTTGCTCAAGCATGCCATGGGCAAGAATATGTCCGAACAAATCATGAGGTGTGAGGGTCTTATAGTTCGGACGCTCACGAATGATTGTCATCAAGGTAGAGTTCCTTGGTGTGATTGCTCGAATCATTTTCTTGACCACAACCTCATTGGTCATATCCTTGGAGCCAAGACCCTTGATCTCATTGACAATCTTGCTCAATCGGTCATACATGTCACTTGGGCTCTCACCATCCAACATCACAAACCTCTCAAATTGTCCCTTGAGGATCTCCACCTTGGACTCGCGAACACTATCCGTACCTTCATGCATATTTCGAAGTGTGTCCCAAATTTCTTTGGCATTCTCAATACCATCCACTCGGTTAAACTCACTTTCACTCAAGGCGCTAAGTATGGCATTAGCGGCTGAGCGTCCTGGTGCTCGTTCTCGTCGTCCTCCTTGGTGGGATCATCGGGTTTCTGCGAAATATAGCCTTTTTCGACTATTCTCCAAATAGATGGGTTAATAGACTTTAAATGCATCTTCATCTTATATTTCCAAGTGGCATAGTCTGTAACGTTGAAGTACGGAGCTTTGCCACTATAGGTGCTCATATAAGATATCGATGTCATGGAAGAGTAATCAAACGGAATTTTGGCTCCGGTTGGTTCACTCTCCTTGCCTTCTTCCGTTTGGTCCGACATGAACTTTTCAAGCGGTTAAGCCTAATAAGGCGATTAGGCTCTCATACCAATTGAAAGGCTCAATTAGGCCTTAGGGGGTGAATAGGCTAATTTAAAATTTAAGTAAAAGCGGAAGCAGACCTTTTTCAAAAATTCCGAAAGTGGTTTTTTTTGGAAATGTCCGAAAATGATTTTTGGAAATTCCAAAAATTACAAACGAAGCACAAATGTAAAGAAATGCTAGATCTAGCTGCCTACAACAAAGAGAAACTAGCATAAACAGCAACTAAACTTATAGCAACACAAACAAGTAAAGTTAGAGGAGGGAGAAAGAGGTTTCACCGAAGATCTTGCACAGTGAGATGTTCCCGAAGTTCGAATCCTTGAGGGGATTCTAGTCTCCGTTGAAGAGCTCACAAAGAGTCGGGCCTTTGATAACATTTTACTCAAGAGGTTGCACAAAGCACTCTTCCTTCCACTAGTAGTATCTCTTCTCTTTCAGAGGTGAGATCTGACCTTCACAAACTTCTCCCGGCTAACCACAAGTAGATCGGTGGCTCAACTCAAGAGTGACACCTAACCATCTAGGAGTCCTCAACCTCCAAGAGTAACAAATGATGCAAAGATCTCTTGAGAAGTGAAATGAATGCTCACAAATCGTCACGAAGTCAACCCAAGCACTCACACAAACTCGAATCCACTACTATCACACACACGAAATCCAAATCAAAGACCGGTGAAGGAGTGAATCAAGCAAGCAAGGCTCAAAAGTGAATCTCAAGAGTAGCAAGCCAAGGGCACGAAAATATTCAAGTCAACTAACAGCTTGGGCTTGGAGAGGGTGAGGGGTATTTATAGCCCCCTCTCAGATCTGGCCATTGAGAACAATAATTGTACTTTTTGGAAATTCCAAAAGTCAATTTTGGATAACTTCAAAAATGTCCAGAACCAAAAATGGCAACTCAGCAATTTTCAGAAATTCCGAAAATCATGTTCGGACAACTCCAAAAATTTCCAGAACCAAGTTTGATCGCACAGAATTTTTGGAAATTTCGAAAATAGTTTTCGGATAACTCGAAAAAGATCCAGAACCAAATCTCACTTTTCAGAAATTCTGAAAATCATTTTCGGACAACTCCAAAAATGTCCAAAATGGTTTTGGGCCTCCTGGTCAATTTCGGAAATTCTGAAAGTCAATACCGACTTCTAGCTCTTAGACTTTTTTCGGAAGTTCCAAAAATTGCTTTTGAAAATTCCAAAAATCACAGAAGCACACCAAATGAGTTAAGAACCACTTTTTCAAAAGGATTTTTGAGCACTCAACTCATTTCTCATGATTAATGCCTCATCTCCCTTAATAGTACAGTTTTCCAATCAATGCATGTAAATTAACATTTACAATTTACCCAAGATTTTCATTCCCGTTTTTCCACACATCTTCATTCACAGGGATGTTGCATCGAGTTATCCACATATCCGGACTAATGTTCCTTCACTTAAACTCAATTTCAAACATTAGTCCTTACTAATCGGATTGTTATTAATCACCAAAATAATTAGGGGCCTAGATGCACTTTCAATGACTAATAGTGGATGAGAGACCTTGATCGATAGAAGCAGTGACCTGATTCGACGCAAGCCGCCTACACCTGTGCGAATCTGGACAGCTGCTCGTGCCCTGTGCACAGCCGGACAATGGATCGGGAACACACGGTGTGGATCGACAGCCGCTATGACCACACGAGGTTGATGGGTGTTGTTGGAGGCTGACAGTGGCGTGGAGACCAGGAGACAGCCACACATCGAGCCACTATGACGGCGCCGATGCCGCACACGATGTCGACGAGACGCCCAACAATTCACATGCGCCTCGGTAGCTGGAAGGGGAGGAGGTGGAGGAGGAGAGGCTGACTAGAAGCAGACCACCGTCGCCGAGTCCACTCTGCGCCGCTACCAAGGCCACTCCGCCCCGTCGACTGCTCGAGTGGAGCTGTAGCCAAGGTGCATAACCGGATGCTGCCACGAGGTGAAGATGGAGGGCAGCAGGGAGGGAAGGAGCTTGGAGATGGGGGGCAGCAGGCAGGGAAGAAGCTCGGAGATGCACTAGAGGTGGCCGGTGGTGGAGAGTTGAACGGGAGATACAGGACATGGGAGGAGAGGTGGTGGGGAAAACGAAGGAGAGTGATATGGAGGACTTATCTGGTGCTCTGGTGCTCTTTGCCTTTCTTTTTTCTCAGTCAGTTTGTTGAGATGAAAAATACTACTATTCGACCACAAATGTAATTAATTTATAAATTGAAAATAATACTCCCTCAAAAAATAAAATGACTAATTAATAATAATAGATTTAAGAATATCCTTATTGGTACTGATGAATCAATATGAAAATTTTTTACGGTTTTGTTTAAAACCCGTATAAACCTGTCGCGATTTATATACGTCATCGTATCTTTTTTCCGTTGCAAACATGCCGAAATTTTTACTATAACATATAACAAATTATTTAGGAGACAATTTTCGGAAGATGCCATTCGATTCGCACCACCTTCAAGATGTGCTACTCAATTCGTAACACTTTCAAAATATTCTACCAAGGACGCGAATTGTTTCATTCCATGCCACTCAGTCTCTCCCAAGCCATGCGCCGTCACCCGTCCGCGTCAAATTGTCGCCGCCAGCAAGCTCCTTCCCACGCCAGTGAGAGCTCCTAATGCCATCTTGCTGCAGCCAACCCATCCTAAGCTTCGCTGGCGGTGCCCCGTCGACCACCAATGTGCCTACACACCGACTCCACTAGCTCCACCAGCACCAGGGCTTGCGCCGGCATGTGCGACTACTCCTTCTTCATGGATGTTGCAGATTTCGCCGTAGAACGACGTCCGCTGTCATGGTTTTTTCTTCTCGTAGCAATGCACAAACATTTTTCCTAGTAATTAAAAAAAAGATGGAAACTTACATCCATGCATGCAACAGGCGATGGCAGATGTGATGGCTGATGCATAAGGCGTACATGGGCTGGTACGTGATCGACTTGACTTGGAAGAAAGGCCCACGGTATAGAAAGCGGAGATGGACTCCACCGGACGGCTGCGGACGCGGTATACGTATCCATATATAATGGCACCGATGACGACAGAAAAAAAATGAACACATCAAACCAATCGCATCTACTATTTTTTTTAGGGTTAGAGTAATTAAATTTTTGACGGTTTGCTCGTAAATCGTTCATGTTCCTCCACGAAATCAAGGTAATCTTTGATCGTTTGCTCGTAAATCACTCGTTCTTTCCACGAAACGAGATTTATCTTGCAAGTGTCGGCTTCTTCTAGCCGGTTCTTTGCATTAGTTTGTAAACATGTTTTCTGTGTTAATCTTCACTTATAAACTTTAGTTTGCTGGTCAGCTGTTTTGTTACTGATTTATCTCCTGTACACGTACGGGTCACAAGGTAAGTACAGCAGCAGTAGCTTGTGCGACACAGCAGCAGGAGTAAATCAATTTTAGATTCAATTTTGTTAAGTGTATCCATCTGGTGCACCATAAAATTCGACCGTAGAAAAGGCCGGGTTATTTTTTATTTTCTGTTTGTGTGTTTAGTGACAAACTTTTGTAATATATTAATCAATAATATTTGACGGCTCCGTTCCTATAATATATTTATATTGTGTTATATTTTAGCGTCAACACAACTTACCTAAAGTTATTTATGAAAATCATTTTTGAAAATTTTGTCATTTTTGAAAAATATGCGTTTTTAGATTGGGACAATTTCGTTCGTACTCCTACTTTGATGTCTAATATTGATTTTGTCTTTTTTTTTAGTTTTTAATTTTTGCTCTTATTTGTTTAAAATGAAGTAGATGTTTGTCCTTGTTTTTGACTGAAGTTAGTGAACTCGGAATTGTTGGGCTAAAGAAATAGAAAAAAAAGTAATAATTTTTTATTTGTTGATTGACCTTTATACCTGTGGTCATTTTGACCTAGCCAATCTGCCCTTGAGTTTCTTTTGCCTTCCCCAAACCTTTTGCCCTTGATTTTGATTTTTTTGACTTTGTGATGCTTGCTATACTTCTGCTAGTTGTGTAAAAATTGTGTCAAAGTTGTGCCATTATGTCATTTTCTTTGTCAAAATGGGTCCAAATTTTATCAAATTTGTGGCTAAATCATGTGAAATTTTGAAACAAATCTTGTTGATATTCTATCAAAATTGTCATACTTGTAAAAGTTTATGAAAATTGCAAGCCACATGTACAAATGGGGGCACAATTGATGAAGAAAATAGTGTCAGATGTGCAAACAAGTAAGGGTATGGACATCTTTTCTTCAAAATTTTAACACCGTCAACATGTCCATCCAAAGTAAGCGTAAAACTTTGCTTTGTTCCAAAAAAAATAGGGACAAAATCAAAAACCCTAAAATACATTGGCAAATATCAATATTGGACATCAAAGTAAGGGTAATAACGAAATTGCCCCTTTTATATTAAACAGTGCCAAGCAGAGGTAAACCTACAGAGATAACTTTTTATATTGCTTGTAACTTACTTTTAACAAATTATAATAACAAATATGTTTAACATAGGATTCAAAATTTTACATTGCACAGGTTGGCGGCTATTCATGCTAACGACACATTAGCTAGCTAGGCTGAAATTATATGTATGAGAACTACCTATTTGTGTAATAAATTATTTGAGTTAACATGCTATTTCCTGAAAAATAACACTGACAAGTTCAAGTTAGAGACTATCCTCTTCCTACAAGAGATCCTACGGAAAAAAATGTTGCCAAATTTCTCCCTTTATCCATTTAATACGTGACTAGGTCAAACCAAAACTCCATGATACTATCTACCGATGGTTATGTCTGGTGTATATTCTATTCCTTCCTTCGCTGGTGAAAAACACTGCACAGTTAATGAAGCTCGAATGGATTTGTTGATTCTGATGTAAATTCCTAATTTCTCCATTTCCTATTGAAATATTCTAGATTATAGCACTTCTTCAAATGCTACTAGATTAGTGTACGGTAATGACCTAGTCCTACCACTCACCATGATTTTACTATCCTTAGCCTAACTAATGCTGTCCATCAACCTTTTCCTCTACTCTTTTATCTCTCTTCCTCATGCAAAATACTGCCCCCCACATACCCCAAATTCCACCCCCTTTCCTTGGTCAAATATATATAAACCTACACCTCCTCTCTGCCCAGGTGCCAATCTCCTCTTGTCATTGTATTGTGTAAAATAAAACTACCGCTTCCTTCCTCACTGAGATGGCATTCCTTTCCTTGACACACTAGACTTCAATTACCCCTCTCTTCTCCAACCGCAATTTCTCTTAGCCAAACTAGTCTCCATCAATTCGGCGCAGCTAGCGCTTGCTATGGCTCTACTCATATTTGCTTCCATCATCTATCAATTCCTATCATTGCCCTCTTTCTGTTGATCATATCAAACTTGGTTCTCACTTTGCCACCACCATTTCCATAGGAAGCTGAATTCAGCCCCCTGGCTTAGTAGTAGAATTTGAGGAATTGGTGGCATGTAGATTTGTCCGGAGCTCAACTGAAGATGTCACTATGGCCATCTCCTCATCATCTTTGGTGTGGATGTGGCCTGAGTGATTATGGTTGTTCTTAGTCCTGAAAAATCGCTCAATTAGTTTTATTATTCCCCACTGATGGTGACGTTGTTGCAAATCGCTCAATTGGTTTTATTCCCCACTGATGCTGGCGTTGTTGCGGACCATGCGAGAGTGAGAAGAGGTGGCTACAATGGAATGGTAGGTTTTCATTGAACATATTGTTTCTTGTGCAGTCTTGTTCTCTCTCTATCTCCCTCTCTCTCTCTCCCTCTTTCAATAATAGAAATCAATTCAGCCTCTGCATCAAGATCTATTTGACCTAAATTTATTTAGTAGTGGTGCTACATATAACTGCTAAATCAACTTAAAAACCAAAACATTAATTCTAACAAAATAAATGGAAACAATGTTAAATTTATACGAGTTCCATGCTACAAATGATCCATCCATAAGAGATAAATATTTTCATAATTAGTGATCTTCCTAAAACTTACACCATAATTTTACATATCCACACGAAAAAAGGTAAAATTTAAAAAATACAAGTAGTGCATATCAACATTTTTTTCTTTGTGAGCAACATGCGGTACAAGCGAAGACAAAGCAGGAGGCACAATAATTGACTGCTAAAAATCTGAATGATTTCACGAGGAAAAGGCATATACAAACATATAGCAAAACTGTTAGGTGGTGTTAATTAAGCCAAGAGCTTAATAAATATAGATATAAAGTTCACTACCAAACAAAACTAACAAATTAAATCAATTGCTCATTCCCCACTTGTATAATTAACAGAGTATACATCACACCAGAACAGCTCAATCGATCGTGATCTGAAACAGCTAGCTTTCCCCATTTGTAGTTGTAGCTGGGCAAAGAACACACTGCCGCCGTATTTGCAAATGATACTGAACTTGTGCCGGAGAGATATCACTACATCAAATTAGTTTGTTTACTAAAAGCGTTTGCAGATGCAAACGAAACTTCAGTTTCGCCTTGTCGTCTGCATGCCGGTTGAGGACAGACAACAAATCAGACATTCGAAAGTTATGAATCAACGCACCAAAAACGTGAGTCAATAAATCAGTGCTTCCCCTATACGTCTGTATGTGAGCATACCCATACAATACTTGCTCTCGTCGTCGATCCATACTTGTGCTGTGGTCTATGCGTGCACGTACATGCATATTCAGATGTTAATTAATACTGATTTGCTTACTGTCTCGTACTATAATTCAGTCATTGCCATGTGTATAAATATATGTACTACCTCTCTGGTTACCTTGCTGACAGAACACTATCTGCTGGATTGATTGGCATATATACAAGCTGTTGAAGAAGCTCTAAGGGATACCAACACATGATAGATGGCGGAGACGACGACGGAGCCATGGATGGCGGAGGGGCAACTGCTCCCACTGAGCATGGTACTGGTCCAGCTATTCACCATAGGTGCCCTCCTCCTCGCGAAGCTATCATTCAATAGTGGGATGGCACCTTTCGTCCTGCTCGCATACCGCAACCTCATTGGCGCCGTCACCGTGTTACCCTTCGCCTTCTGGTTCGAGAGGTACGTATAGTAACACCTGTGCACATCTGACTTCGGAGCAATTTTATTTGTCTTTCATTCTTAGGCTGCGTTTTTATCCACGTGGTTAGAGGCTAGTTTTTTCTGTTCGTGAAACAAGGAGAGTCATTAATACATTATTAATTAAGAAACTTCTGTATAGAAAATTTCTATACAAAATGCACTATTTAGCAATTTAGAAATGTGCTAACGAAACACAAAAAAGTTGTATGTTGAAGTTGCTGAGAAGAACGGGCCCTTAGTTGTATAACACCTAGTAAATCTGGGTCTCAGTAAAGCGCGCAACACGAGGTATTAATTAACGTAAAATGATGAATTAGTGTATGTTGTGCATGCCGCGTTGTTTATGCAGAATACATGGCTTGGAGAACACAATGTCTGTCCTAGAAATAAACATTAGTATGTTATGGACGTATCATTAAGCAAATGATCTGTAAATAAGGACGGTGTCACATGACTACATAGTCCTAAACTACCAGAGTGATTGCTCCAGTACTCTCTGCTTCTCTGCTTGTAGTATTATTCTACCAATAAAATGGATCTTAAATGTCTATTATTAAAAATAAATTAGTAATTTACTAATAAAATAATTAAGGGTAACTTTGTCGTTTACCTTTTTTTCCATGTTTAGATCGATCTGTGATCATCCATTCCGTTGGCATTGCTCATATTTCTAGTGTAACCGTAAAATTTCCCTAGGTAAGTTCCCTTCCTTAAAACGTCGTGATTGCGATAATTAATGACAGGTCAGTTATAGCTGTGTTACAGGTCAGGTCAGGCCAAGTAATATTACCGGGATGAGATTTACTTAGTTTAGAATAACAAATAAAAATATAAAATAACCATGAATGGAAAAAAATATTTTCCATGGAACTTAGTTTCTCTAGCTCCAAATTTCATGTTCTCTAACTCAGTTGAAAATCACTAAAAAAAGTATGTTTTCAAATTCTGCATGTAGGTACCTAAACTTTTGCTGACTTGAATAATTTCTCATCCCTCTTTTGAAATTTCTTTGATTTGGATAAATTTTATTCAAAAATTAATAATTTTGGTTTATAATTTATAGGGAAAAACAAAAAAACATCTTTTTATTAGAATAACTTCTACCCCTTTAATATTTTTTTTGAAAAACTAATTTTTGTGTTTTGAATTAAGTATTTCTGCCCCATCTTCTTATTTCATAGCTGAAAATGTTCTCCATTGTAGATTGTATTTATTGGTGTGCCTACCACTTAGAGTTAGGAGTGCCTTACCCAAGAAGGCCATGTCGAACATGCCAGGGTCAGTTCCAACTTGCGTTGTAGAACACATTTTGTCCATACCTGTTTGGAGGAAAGCGATGGGCTTGTGTAAAGCAAAACATTTCAAATCGTAAAGAGTGGCGGAGGGGGGCATCACTGGGTAGTCCACGTAGGATTTTACTGTTTGACTGTGCGTACGTGTGCTGCAGGGATTGGTTCACTTCAGCAGGAGCATGCGCACTCACGGCTTGGTCCCATGCATCAATCGAAACAAGAGAAGCTTCGTGCGTACGTGGGCCTTGTTGTTGCATCGCGCACGCTACAGTCTACAGAGAGGGAGAGGGGCGTCTGCTTGCGATTGGATGGTGGACTCGCGACCTAGCTTTGTATGCATGCACAACCTCCCCGACTCGAGCAGTGTGCCAACGCCTTGGCTCTTCTTCCACTCTCATGCCCTTTTCGCTTCCTGCACTAGTCTTGAACACATGTTGATTAATACGGGTTAAGGTGAAGGTTTCTACGAACAAATTATCAATGCAAAGTGTAATTTACTCCAACATTTTATTTTCCGCGCAACATTCCGTTCAATCCAGTAATTTTTGGTAGCTGACTTTTTAATTTTATACTTGTCGTGGCTCATAAATTCTAATTTCAGGGAAATGATGAAAAAGGTTAACTACAAGGTACTTGGCTGGATCTCTTTCAACGCTTTGTTCGGGTCAGTACACCCCTCAAAAAAGAAAGAATCCTCCCCCTTCTCACCCCCCAGAAAAAACTGATTTGGTGTTTTTTTTATTACTCCAGAATTGTTTTGGCTATGGGGCTACACTACTACGGCCTACGCGCTACCAATGCTGGATACACCGTCAATTTCCTAAACCTAGTTCCCGTCGTTACTTCCATCATTGCAGCGATCTTCCGGTACATCGTGGAAACATTCTATATTCTGCAGGAGCTGATATATCTAACTAGCTAGGACAGGTGACTGTATGCATCAAAGGAAAGAGTTTTCATTTTTGTTTAATGCATTTTTGGATGAACTGGGTTCAGATTGGAGAAGCTGAAGGTAAAGACGCGCTCTGGCATGATAAAGGTGATTGGCACGGTGATCTGTGTTGTGGGCACCATGGTGGTCAGCTTGTACAAGGGCAAACTGCTACATCTCTGGCCTACCCACCTGCTGAAGCCGGCGCAGCTGCGGGCGATCGGCGGCAACGACTCCAGCTCCCCTACCCACCACAACATGCTCATCGGGACGCTCTTCCTCTGCGGCAGTTGCCTCAGCTACGCCTTCTGGTTCATCGTTCAGGTACAACATCCATGCATATTAGCAACATCTGTAAGACTGTAGTGCTATTTGTGAAGTAGTTTCCATGTGTACTGATCTTTGATGAATCTCAAACCTGCATTAATGCAGGCCAAAGTGTCCAAGGAGTTCTCATCCAAGTACTTCTCGACGATGCTCGCGTGCCTCATGGGGACAATCCAAGCGGTGGTGATCGGGATCGCTGTCGATCGCGACCCATCGGCATGGGCACTCCACTGGGATCTGCAGCTGATCACCATCGTCTATTCGGTAAAGCTTTAATTTAGCTCGACGGTATCCATCCTTAGAGGCATCTTGCAGTAGTGCCATCTCAGTTCTGATCAGGCTAAATGATGTGTTTTTCCTTTCATCGACAACGCACACAAATCACATTGACAGGGGGTTTTCAACACGGCTGCCACGTTCTGCTTGATCACGTGGGCAGTGTCGCGGCGAGGGCCAACCTACCCCTCCATGTTCAACTCGCTGGCGCTGATCATCACCGTCGTCCTTGATTCAATGCTGCTTGGAAGCGACATCTCTGTTGGAAGGTGAGAATACTACTGCAACAGCATGTCTACATATTCAGCCTTAGGAGAGTACAGTTTTTTATATATCTACTGTATCAAATCCGGCAAAAGCACGGACTAGCTACCCCATGGGAGGCACTATATATATACAATACTGATCGATCTTAACATGCTTTGCTTGCAGCTTGCTAGGGGCATTCATGATAATCATTGGCCTCTATGCCTTCCTCTGGGGAAAAGGGAAGGAGATAAAACAGCAGCAAGTTCGTGCGAATACAGATGCGGGTCAGAGCAAAACCACTTATCCTACAAATAATGGTGAGGTACGAATTCAGTTGGATACATAGACCATGTAGATCACTAGTTATAACAACGGATTTTATTTGGATTACTACTATAGATTAGAATCAAGTCGCTTGTTTATTGATGAGGTATATGTTGATTCTTCTATCGTTAATAAAGAAATATAGGAAGGTGAGTGTAATGTTAGCCATTTCCCCTTGAGAAAACTGAAACATAATATTTGGTGTACATGGAAGGTAAGTACGCCAAGATGGTGGTATGAAAATGGGAGATGGAATTTTTCGTTAATTTGAAAGAAAAATGTGGCCTGATACAGTTTCTATACCATATAACGATGTACACATACATCTCTTCGTCAATTGACTGTTCCGATATATCGTTGATCTGTTTTATTTTCTAAAAATGACAAGTACATAGTAATATAGTGATGTGCAAAACGGTTGGTACTGCCGGAAATACGGATATGGTGTGCAATCCGTCACGTATCGCTGATACGGGCACATTACTCCTTCCCGAACATATAAATTCCATCGTTAGCAATTAAAGTTGTTTCTGTCTAATCGGCCGTATAATTGAGCATCTCCAAAAGCAGCCAAAGCTTGATTGGCAAACATATATTATGGATGAGATCTTCTGTGCTTAGATTTTATTAGGGACCATTGATCACTAATGATCTAACGCAAAGAGAAAAGGTACTAGGAAAAAGATATTAAAAGGGTGTGGTGGAAGGTTAAAATGGTAATTGAGTTTCATAATTGATTTTTATGGTTAAAGGCAAAAGCGTCTTCTCTTCAATTTTTGTATCTCTACTCCCGATCTGTTTCATGAGAAGCTAAATTCATACAACATAAGAGGAAGAACATTCTGCATCTTTTCGTTGTTAAACATTTATGTATTTCTCTTCTCATGTGTACATATATACATCCGCAACAAAATGGCACACCTGCTGGTCACCGCCATCGTATGCGCCTGCCGCTCGCCGAGACCGCACGCACCTGTCGTCGCCGCCGCCGCCCGCGCCAGCCGGTCACCGCCGCGCACGTGCCCGCCGATCGCCGCCGTCGCACGTGCTACCTCTGCTCCTAGCCTCCGGGCTCGTTCACTTGGGATTGATTAGGGTTAAACACTGTGAAAAAGAAATTGTGAATCGGCGTGACGCCGCAATGAAGTGGATGGGGAATTCGGGATTGAGCAATTACTAAACTACCCTTGTTAATTTAATTTTTTTCCTAAATTACCTTTTATGAATTAATGGTGGATATCAATCAGTTAAAGAGGTACCTCAAGTACCTTCCAAGCACTGTAAAAGACCTCATGGATGGATGCAGATGACAGAGATGGAGAGGCACCACCAACAGAATTCCCAGCGTCACCTCGTAGGGAATTCTGTTTTTAGATGCGGTGGAAAATTTCAAAGATGTAAGGTTTTTCCAAATTGTGACGGACCAATTGAGTACCCCCCTAAATTTAAATCAGTGCGTAAAACAGCAAGGACAAATCAAACCACCTTAAGAACATGTAAGCCCTGTAGTAATTTCTTTTTCTCAGTCTCCTTGAAGGCGCACCTGTGGCCGTGAATCATCCCGATCCAAGTAGGAGTATTCGGTGGTCGCAAGTCAGAAGAATCATGCAAAAGCTTGGTTGTGCTCACTCCATGCAAAATACTTCAGGGTGCCACTAGTACATGTTCTTATCGTATCCAATCTTTGTTAAACTTCTCGTCTCTTTGATTTTTCACGCACTTGTTAGGAACTCTGTTCCTGGAAAGGGCAAGAAGCCTGAAAACAATTTTCCGGTGCCTCCATTTCCTACTGCGATGGTAGACTGTAACCATTTCGTCATTTTTCATACAGCTCCATAATTCCTCTAAGATACGATATCTGAGCATCACCAAAATGGATGGTTTTTTGCTATTTGGGCGACAAAACTCTTGACAAAATGTTTGAACTAACACGCACAACATTTTCCATCGATCATTCACGCCAATGGATCCTAGATCCATAATTCCTCTAAGCTATTCTACAGTAGTTTTCAAACATCACATAAGGGAGTGCTTCTGCTATTTATCATGGGTCACAACTCTCGATCCGATTTCTCCACCAACCATATGTAATATGAATACTGCAACACATTATGATCCATAAACATGATATCGCAATGAATTTTGAGAAACCACATGAACTATCACGATCGGAGTAAAACAACCACAACAAATCTAATCACGATAATTGTCACAACTAGTCCCTTGCCCAGCTAGATGTCTGTACTGCAGGTCGCCGTGACCCGCGGGGACGCTACGAAGGTCTAGGTTACCGAAGGGCCAGGGTCATTGTGCCCCCTGTTTTCCTCAATGGGGTTAGGGGCAGGGGGAAAAGTCGGGTTTGGGGGCCGGAAACGTTCTTGTCCAATTGTCAACCCTAGATAGGATTCAATAAGTCCACTCCTTAATTTCAGTCTACTCCTTCAACCTTCTAAGTCCCAACTCCTCCAGCATGGATAACATCAAAGATCTAGCAATATGATGTGGGACCAACAACACTGCAGATGGCACTACTACATAATCAATTTTTCCATGCGGTCACAATCGATTTTCGCAGGTGGGTGGGTGGAGGCATGCATTGCGAAAATTTGATTTTCACATGTGGGCGCTTAAGCCATCCGACTACGAAAAGAAAAAATCATAAAAATAAAATCCAAAAATTGAAACCCTAACCCTAGAATCTAGAAGCCGCCGTCGCCGGTAGTGGCGAAGCTAGGGGGGGTGCCAGAGTGGACCAGGCACCCCCCAATGGGTCGTCGGAAACACCCCCCCTACACACCCAGCACCATGTTCCCATCAGACCAGCCCATATATCACAATAACAAGTTAAAGGAGAAACGAGATCGAGGACATAAGTTCAACGCGATTCCTTGGCTTCTTCCTGAAGCCTTGCCGCTTCACTTTCTCACGCGCACGAGGGTCGACGATGACGTGCGTTAAGCTGTGTTTAGGAGGAGGGATTGAGAACCCTCTTCTTTGACACACAAAACGATGTATGTATTAACACATGATTAATTAAGTTTTGGTTAATTTTTTTGAAAAATAGATTAATATGATTTTTTAAAGCAACTTTTGTATAAAATTTTATGATAAAAAACACATTGTTTAGCAGTTTAAAAAACATGTGCGTGAAAAAACGAAAGAGATGAGTTGAAACAGTGAACAAAAGAACTCAGCCTCTGCTGATCGGCGAGCTCAGCACCTTGCCACCGTCTGCTGAGCGCCCTGTCCGCCGTCGCCCCAAGCGGAGCAGGCGCACAGCTGCCCATAGGTGAGTGAGTTCTCTTCCAATACCCTAAATTCTTGATCTCTAGTTTTTCTAATCTTATTCCCTAATCTAGAGAATGTAGTCAGTCGTTCTCAATTTTGTCATTTCCGTTCTTATTTACAATTTTATGATCTGACACTAAGGATTAGTTCCAATTAAATTAAGGCCTTTGATCTATCGGCCAGCTAGTATCCGTAGATCTAATTTGAGTTAATTGAGATGCAATTTTCTTTGGAATGGGAATCGGCAAAACATTAAAACATATGATGCCATGTTCTGTTGTTCATTACATGTAGGAGCTAATAGTTATGTTTTGTCATTCATTACATGTAGGAGCTAATAGGTATATGGAATTAAAACATATGCTTTTTTTAATGGTAAAAATATATGCTGGTTGCTTATCTATATACACATATATATTGGTTAGTATCGATATTAGCATTGTGGGCTTGTGGTTTGTTTGGTTGTCCCCCCTCCCATGCCCCCCACCCAAAAATTCTGGCTTTGCCGCTGGCCGGCGGGATCTCTCTCGCCTGAACCTGCCGCTCTTGTTGTCGCCCGCCGTCCTCACTTGAGCCCGATGCCCTCGCCCTTGCCCGCCGCCACCACCGGAGGCCAAGCCCGCCGCTCTCGTCCGCTATCGCCTCGTCGAGAGGAGAGGGAGTGGGAGGAGACATGAAAGTTGGAGGAGTGGGGAGACTTAGTGGGAGAGAGAGGAGGAGAGGGAAAAAAAAGTAAGAGTATTTTCGCATACGAGCAGACTCATATGTGAAAATTGATTTTCGCATACTGTTTTTGAACCTTGCTTAGGGGATCGATTTTTATAGGCAGAAGCAGTTATGGTTTGCCTGCAATTTAAAGGAGTTTTGTCTAGAAAAATCAATTCTGTAGTAGTGAGGGTGCTGACGGCTTCTTTGTGTCTAGTGCTACAAAGCTGGCGACACGCTCGAGCAGGCATGCTGCTCCATCTGCCCATGGGCTGCAGCAGCACTGGAGGTAGTGCGCATATTTCGCCAAGCGAAACAAGGACAATGAAAGAAATTGGTGCCATGGGAAAGATCAGGAAGCAACAAGCAATCAGAGCCTTCCGTATGGACAGCTAGTATTTCGCCTAATGCCTAATGAGGGCACCTCTGCTATAGCAACTGCTACAGTAGTCGGTAGAGGGTGTGTATCGATTTTGGCCAGACGGATCCATATGAAAGTACTAGCTGCTTGAGTCTAAGTTCTCGATACCTCCATTTCCTACTAGGATATTTGAAAACAATGACACTTTGTCATTCACATGTACATCTAAAATTCCTGTAAGAAATATAGAGTGATCTTCAAGCATGGTAGAAAGGAGTGCCTACTTCTATATATCAATTCCTCAAAACTCTTGGCAAAATTTGTCCACCAACCATATAGGGTACAACATAAGCTCAGGTCAAATAATTTCTCGATCGACCAACCATGATTTCAAGCATCAAAGGAATGACATGGAAACTGAGACGGCTCCAGGGGAGAAACACTGCTGGAGAACTAACTGGTCTTTCATCGATCGATTGAAAACACAAACATCTCGATTTAAATACGAACCAGTAATAAAGATGATCTTTGCTATTAGATAAATAGCGTAGAATCTTTAGTCTTGGTTGGTGTCAGTTGATTTTTAATACCGGTTTCCCTTTGCCAGACCTTGTCAGGGGCGCGGGAGATCTTTAGTACCGGTTGTCACTAACCGGTACTAAAGATGCTGAACACATTAGTATTGGCTGGAGACACCAACTGGTACATGTTTATTTTTAGTACTGGTGGGTGACTCCAACCGGTACTAAAGATAGTACATGTCTTTTTACTCTTTCTTCCTCCTCCAGCTCGACCCATTGCTATAAAAGAGGAGGAAGCTAAGAGAGGTGCTGTCAAAATTTTTGGTGAAAGTATTTTGGTGATGTTACACAAATCAAAGGGTTTAAAAGGTTAGCAACTTCATCCTCTATTGATATGGTTAACATATTACATTTTTAACTATGTTTCTATACGTTATTCTCTCCCAAAAATATATGAAAAAACATGAGAGAGAATAAAATTTCAGAGGATATAAGAGCACTTCATAATTTTAGAGACATAGGATTAAAATGTAAAGAAAAAAAGCAACAAAGGAAAATTATAGGAAAAAAGGCAACAAAGGAAAATTATAAAAAATGAAGGAAAAATAATAGAAAATTAGGGAAAAGAACGAAGAAATGAAGGAAAAACAATAGATAATAGAAAATAGAAAAAATTAGTGTGTGGTATTGTATATAAAATAGGTAAAAGAACTACGGTAATAGTAAATAATAAATGAAAACTACACATCGTCTTGGCAAGAGGCAAACAGGCAGCTTGCGGCGTCTTCGCTCTCGTCTCCTCACCTATTGGCCTCTCCAATTCGGCAGACAAACAAGCGTGCACGTCCACGGGCTAAAGCGGTGAACGTTGGTGGCCTGAACGCATTGTATTGCAGCAGTAGCTGGGCCTAACGCAACAACCATTGGGCTTATCTATCCGATGGGGGCCCCAAAATTTTTGGGGCCCTGTGCCATTGAGTAGCTCGAACATCCTCGTCGATGGGCAATGGATGTACGCAGTAGACTTTTGAGTTTATGATGGACACTACTCTTCATCCACTCAACTTTTGAGTTTAATTATGATGTTTTAAAATATTAAATGTTTATTTAATTATTTTCACTTTCGTTGACTTCCTTTAAATTTCTTTATTTGATGTAGATGAACCGGCAATGGATGTATACCACGGACCGACGGTCGAAGGAGTTTTTTTGCTGGCGTGTATTATTTTTTGAGTGTAGCCGATGCCCATAAGCCTAAGGTTTTATATGTTGTCTATGTAAAAATTGCATAAATCAGAAGCAATATTCTACATGAAGAATTCTTCATATCCACTTGTTGCAATCAGGATTCATGCTTAGCTATAATTGTTAGACCTTACACGAAGAGTTAGGGGTTACAATAGAAGAAGATGAAGAAGAAGATGACAACATTCCGGACTGGGCTCAATACGGTGGATTTGTAGATGGTACAACAAGCGAGGCGGACAGAGGTGTTGCAGAAAATGACAGTGTAGACGATCTTGGTAAGATGTTGTGCGACGCAAAGAAAGACTGCGAAAGTGAACAGAGGTCAAGAAATTGAAGTGTATGTTAGAAGACCACAAAACATCATTGTATCCAGATTGCGAATAGGGGCACAAAAAGTTGGGTACCACACTGGAATTCTTACAATGGAAGGCAAAAAATGGTATGACTGACAAGGCATTTGGCAAGTTATTGAAACTCATAAAGTATATTCTTTCAGAGGGAAACGAATTGCCCGAAACTATGTACAAAGCTAAAAAGGTAGTTTTCCCTATAGGACTGGAAGTCCAAAAGATACACGCATGTCCGAACAATTGTATCCTCTATCGTGGTGAGGAGTATGAGAATCTAGAAGCATACTCGGTTTGTAAGGCATTACGATACAAGATTAGACGAGATGACCCTGATGATGTTGACGAACATCGTTCGAAGAAGAGAGTTCCTACTAAGGTGATGTGGTATTTTTCTATAATACCACGTCTGAGGCGTTTGTTCATGAACAAAGTGCATGCTAGAATGATGTGCTGGCACACAGAAAGACGCAAACAAGACAGGATGTTGAGACACCCCGTCGATGGGTCGCAGTGGCAAAACATCGACATAATATTTGAAGACTTTGGAAATGACGCAAGGAACATATGGTTTGGTTTATGTATGGATGTCATGAATCCATTTGGAGAGATAAACAGTGGTCATAGCACTTGGCCTGTGACCCTATGTGTCTATAATCTTCCTTCTTGGTTCTGCATGAAGCGAAAGTACATCATGATGTCGATTATTATTGAAGGCCTAAAGCAACCTGGTAACGACATTAATGTGTACCGAAGACCATTGGTTGAAGATCTGCAACTGCTATGGAAGAAAGAAGGTGTCCCTATGTGGGATGAGGACAAACAGGAACAATTTAACCTACGAGTATTGCTGTTCATAACCATTAACGATTGGCCTGCACTTAGCAACCTATCGGGACAATCATACAAGGGGTATATAGCTTGCACCCACTGTATGGATGAAACTGACAGTACGTATTTGAAACATTGTAGGAAGGTGGTGTACATGGGCCATCGTCGATTTCTTGTTGCAAGCCACCCTGTACGAAAGAAAGACAAACATTTTAAACAGAAAATAGACCATCGTACTAAGCCTAAACATCATAACAAAAAAATTATGTTTGTTATGATGAAAGATCTAAAAGTAGTATTTGGAAAGAGACCTAGTAGCCAACCTATAGCAAGTGAAGATGGTCACGTGACGATGTGGAAGAAGTCTATTTTTTGGGAGTTACCTTATTGGGAAGTCTTAGAGGTTTACCATGCAATCGACGCGATGCACCTCACTAAGAACTTTTGTGTCAACCTGCTAGGCTTCATAGGTATATATGGGAAGTCAAAAGATACAGTTGAAGCACGTCATGATCTGAAACATATGAAACAACATGATGACCTTCATCTGGAACTGAAGGAGAAAGGAAGCCATTGCTTATGCCCAGCCAGCTTCACTCTGAGTAAGACAGAGAAGGAAAGTATGTTTGAATGCTTGGACAACATCAAGGTACCGTCTGGATACTTGTCGAATATAAAGGGAATAATAAGCATGAAAGAGAAGAAGTTCACAAACCTAAAGTCTCATGACTGCCACGTGTTGATGACATAGTTGCTTCCTGTTATAATTCGGGGTATCCTTCCTAATAATGTCCAGACAATAATAACAAAGCTTTGTGCTTTCCTGAATGCAATTCGTAGAAGGTCATCGATCCAAACAGATTAATAGCCCTACGAAATGACGTGTTGCACTGACTTGTCAGCTTTGAGATGATCTTTCCACCATCCTTCTTCAATATAATGACGCATCTTCTATGACACTTTGTCAAAGAGATCGGTATTCTCTGTCCTGTGTACCTACACAATATGTTCCCTTTCAAGAGGTACATTGGTGTTCCAAAGAAGTACATTTGTAACTGTTCTCGTCCGGAAGCATGCATCGCCAAGCGGTATGAAATAGAGGAGGTCATTGAGTTTTGCATAGAATTTATTGAAACCTTCGTCCAACTGGGGTCCTCGATTCAAGCCATAAGGGGAGACTACGGGGAAAGGAGACTCTTGGAAGGAAACCAATAATGACTATAGACAATGATTTATTCCGTAAAACACGTTTCAGGGTTTTGCAATAATCTTCATTGGTGGCTCCTTACATCGAGGAGCACATAGCGATTATTCGCTCCAAAAACATCGGGATGTCCGTTGCCTGGATTACACGTCATCACATTGATACTTTCCTCGCTTGGGTGCGACAACATCTCATGGGTAACGAGACGATTGACCAACAACTCGCCTTGTTGGCGAGAGGACCATCTTGCTCAATCTCGACATTCCAAGGATATGAGATCAATGGGTATACATTTTACATAAGAATCCAAGACAAAAAAAGCATGAACCAAAACAATGCAATTCGTATCGATGCCATGAGATACGATAGGACAGCTAGAACGTATTACGGTGCCATCGACGAGATATGAGAATTGGAGTGTGGACCTTTGAAGGTCCCTCTATTTCGGTGCCAATGGGTTAGGCTGACTAGTGAAGGTGTAATGATTAATGACTGTGGGATGACAACAGTTGACCTTAATAAGGTTGGGTACTCAGACGAACCATTCATTCTAGCCAATGAGGTAACGCAAGTTTTCTATGTGAAGGACATGTGTAGCAAACCAAAGAAGGGGAAAGGGCCCGACGAGCCAAAGCGCCATGTGGTTCTCCCAGGAAAAAGAAAAATCATTGGAGTGGAGGATAAGACTAACAAAGATTACGATCAGTTTGACGAGCAACCTCCGTTCGTAGTGATGGTTGACCCGATTATCCTCTTATCAAATGAGGACACTCCTTACTTACGCAATGATCATAGCGAAGGAACATTTGTAAGGAGAAAGTACGTTGCGTCAACCATCACGTTATGAGATTGATTGTATGGACGATGTGAATTATTTATCCTACCTTGGTGTATGGACGATCTAATTAAATTAAATATACTACCTTGGTGTATGGATGATGTAAATTAATTGATTTGCTATTATTTTTATGAATTTAATGCACTTAATCAGGCCACGGTTAATTATATATAATTTGTAAAATTTTATTACAATTTTAACCTATTTTAAATGTATTGTCCTTATTTTTATGATTTTTTTAATTTTTAATGCACTTAACCAGGCCACGGTTAATTATATATTATTTTTAAAATTTTATTATAATTTTAACCTATTTTTAATATATTCTAATTATTTTTATGCTTTTTTATTTTTAATGTACTTAATCGGACCATTATTAATTATATATGATTTTTAAAATTTTACTAAAACTTTTAAAATATTTTTAAATGTATTCTCATTACTTTTTAGTCCTGGTTCTTATCGATAGTTAGGACCAAAAAAAATTTCAAAAATAGCGGGAAAGAATCTTTAGTCCCAAAAGTTCGTAACATTAACCATGACTAAAGGTTCGATATATATATTGGGGTGTTTCATCTTCTCGTGCGCACCGATCACACTTAGCTGTTTTTCTCATCTTCGAGCTCATCGTCGTCGTCGCGTCATCATCTCCGAGAGCACTGCGTCGTCCCTGCCGCCAGAACCCTCCTCTGCCGTTGCCTAGGATCGGCCCACTCTCCCTCGATATTCACCTCCTAGGTCCGGCCCCGTCGCCGCCGCTCGCCGCCGACGAATGCGCCATCGCCATCGCCGTTGTTGTTGTTCTCTCGCGCGTGCCCGACCATTGACCACGCTGTCGGCGGATGGTGGACCGATGGGGATACTGACAGGCCAGGCCCACCTGTCAGTACCTCCCCTTTAAATCTATTTTAAATATTAAAAAAATACATTAAAAATTAAAAAATAAATCTAATTAAAAATATGAGCTACGATTAAGTCTGTTTAAAAATCATTAAAATTGTTAAAAATATGTAGAATGCATTAAAAATATGTTTATATTTTTAAAGAACTTATAAAAATAATTAAAATAAAGATAACACATGAAATAATATATTTACAATTTTAAAAAGTCGTAGAATTTATATTAATTAACCATGGCTCCGATTAAGTCCATTTAAAAATCATTAAAATCGTTAGAAATAAGAAGAATACATTACAATATGTTTGTGCTATGTTTTAGTTGACCAATGTACATGTTTTCATTAATGATTGTTATTCTTGTCAGAATTACGTGGTCCAGCTGCTTACATGGGTAATACTCTAGCTTCGATGGTCCCAAGGCTGCCAAGCAAACACTAAGGCAAGTTAACTATATGAACTAGACAATTATGAGATTATATAAGACGTATGTCGACTAATAGGTTACTACATACATATAGGTTGCATATATAATGTATGCCGACTAATAGGTTACTACATACTTATAGATTGCATACGTATAGACAATTTTTAGATTACTACATATGTATAGGTTGCATATATCTTAAGCTTGAATTTAGAAGTTCTTCATAGTCAAGGAGACTAAATTTAACTTTTGTCTTGTCCAAAATGACAAGTGTTATAAAACGACAAGTATGTAAATATACCATGCACCTTTTGTATATCTATTCTCATTTTCTGTATTATTTAATGTTACGAATAGATGGAGAGTCAGATGACGAAAGGTTCCTCTTAGACACCATTAATGAGGGTAGCAACCAATTCTACATGTCGGACGATCAAGAGGATTATGGGCAGTACTTGAATGAGGGTGGAAAAGGAGGAACATGAGGAGGAACAAGAGGAGGGAAATGAGAAGGAGCAAGAGGAGGGACAACAGAACGTTGGTTCCCAAAGAAGGCACATGAACAACAAGGTATCGCAAAAAAAGTGGAGGAGACGCATATGATAACTAAGGTGAAAGATGATGGCACGCCAGTTGCCCCCTCTTCCGCCGCGATGAAGTTTGTCTCACAGTGCAGTTGGGTTGTGAGGGATGATGTGTCGATCAACATATGGATTGGAAGATAACAAGGTCGAACAATGAACAAACTTATCTCCCACAGTTAGAGAAGGATATGCTATGGACAACCTTGCTCGAGACCTTCACTCACCAGATCCTTGAGGCACAACAGTCCAAACTAAAGGAGTGGGCTCTCAAGAAGATGACCACACAGTTTCAAACATTTAAGAAAAACTTGTACAACACATATGTCCTGAACGACTAGACACCGGACTTTGACAAATACCCCTAGCTGAGGGACCATTGGAATGCATTTGCTGAATACAAGTTGTCTGATCAAGGGGCATCGAAGATAGTGACGAGCAAAGCCAATGCCGCCAAGAAAAAGTACTTTCACCAGCTAGGGTCGGGCGGCTATAAGCACGGAATTCCGAAATGGCAGAAGATGAAAGGCATTAGCCGCAAGAGGTATCATTCCGGCTAAAGCTGATTGGCCTGAATGATTAAAGCATTGGTACTATGCTCATGAGGGCACACTAAATGTGACTGATGGCTCCCTAATCTTTAGTGATGACATTTGACAGTCAGCTCACCATCTCGTCGATGCCCTAGAAGCCTTTGCTGAGGGGAGATTCTAGCCCGACAGAGAGAAGGACGAACTGACCCTCGCACTACAAACTCCCAAGCACCTAGGACGAACACGCAAAAAAGGCATGGTTCTATGAAAGTATGGGTTTTGCGAGGACATCCACACGTATAGAAGTCGCATTAGAAGCAAGACCGAGCAGGAATCCAGGGTTTGGAATATGGAAGCAATGGTCATGGGCTATGATCAAAGATTGGGCGACGCGGTGACAAAACAGGTCGATATACGACTAAGCCAGTAGAGCCAGGAGAACTGGCCGTTTGATTCTTACATCCTGGTTAGCCCCTCAGGCAATCAAAGCAGCTACGCCTCTATTGGGAAAATAGCAGAACAAGCTAACGAGGCTGCAGCTACGCCACCTGTTGACTATCACAACCTGATTTTCGTTTCAAGGATTTATAAATTATTTAATATTTCTAGAATTTATATTGAATGTTCATTAATTTGCAAGTGAAGTTAAATTTGGGAAATAAAATTTCCTAAATAAAACATGGCTGGATTTAATTTTTATTAAATTCTCCATGATTAATTACACTCTTTGGAATTTTCTTAGATTTTTCAGAGCTCAATTATTAATTTTAATAATACAAAGAATATTTTAGTAAATATTTAAATAATAAATTAGTGCTTGATTGTTGGTATAATAAGGTTTGATAGTAAAAGCAAACTCAAAGCTTGCCCCCCGAGGGGATATAATGACCAGGCCGATACCGCATCCGTGTCGGCAGACAGATCCATCAAAATACAGCGTCCATGGCACGATATCTGCATATGGGACTGAATCATCTCGGTGTTGAACAATGAAATCGGCCAGAGCTTGTCCTTTGATTGCTTTGGCCGATTCATATCTGAGGTCAAACTCTGTTAGAGCAAAAATCCACTTCCCAATTCTTTCTTTTAAAACAGGGGCCGATAGCATGTATTTCATCACATCGGCCTTACTGACCACAATGCATTCACTGAAAAGTAAATAATGCCTTAACTTAGTACATGAAAAATATAAGCACAGACATAATTTCTCCACCGGTGTGTACCTTGTCTCGGCATCTAACAACCTCCTGCTGAGATAAAAAATAGCTCGTTCCTTGCCATCAATGTCTTGAACCAAGACTGAGCCAATGGATTTCTCATCGGCCGATAGGTACAGTTGGAATGAAATCCCTTTCCATGGAGGGATTAAAACTGGGGGAGAACTTAAATATTCTTTGATATCGTCCAGCGCTTTCTATTGCTTGTCACCCGATACGAACTCCTGATCGTCCTTTATCTTCAATAATGGAGTGAATGGCTCTACTCTGCCTGACAGGTTTGATATGAAACGCCGGACGAAGTTGATCTTCCCGAGCAGAGATTGTTTGCTGGAGGCTTGATATTTTTGATGGCATCAATATTCTTCTGCGTGATCTCAATTCCTCTTTCATGGACCAAGAAACCCAGAAACTGACCGGCCGATACGCCAAAGGCACACTTGTTAGGGTTCATCTTTAAACCATATTTCCTTGCTCTTTCTAGTACCTTGCGTAAATCGGCCAAGTGCATATCGTACTCCTTGGACTTCACGACGACATCATCAATATAAACCTCAATTAGTGAGCCGATAAGATCATGAAAAATATAATTCATAGCCCTCTGATAAGTAGCTCTAGCGTTTTTCAAGCCAAAAGTCATAACAACCCACTCATACAGGCTGATTGCACCCGGACACCGGAAGGCTGTTTTGTGAATATCCTCCTTGGCCATGAAAATTTGGTTGTAGCCTGCGTTCCCATCCATGAAACTGATGATTTTGTGTCCAGACGCGGCATCTACCAGCAAATCGGCCAGCGGCATAGGGTACTCATCTTTTGGTGTTGCCTTATTCAAATCTCTGAAGTCGATGCATACCCTAAGCTTGCCGTTTTTCTTTAACACTAGAACTATATTAGAAACCCACTCCGCATATCGGCAGGGTCTGATAAAGTTGGCGGCGTAAAGTCTTGTGATCTCTGCTTTGATAGCTTCATGCATATCAGCCTTAAATCTCCTAGGAGCTTGTTTGAATGGCCGATAGCCTGGTTTGATAGGTAGCCGATGTTCTACGATCGATCGGCTTAATCCTGGCATCTCATGGTATTCCCATGCAAAACAATCTACAAACTCTTTCAAAAGATTTATCAAATTATTCTTATATTCCTTTGGTAAGTCTGCACTTACAAACGTCGGCCTAGGCCTATCACCTATCCCTATATCAACTTCTTCGAGCTGATCGGCTGATGTAAAGCCTTGTCCCAATTTTCCATCTAACTCATCCATCGCATCATCTGTGTAGGGACTAGCTTGTTCGTCTTGGACGGTGGATGGTTCATCTTTGTTAAAGCAACTGCTTGTCTTGATTTTCAATCGTCTCGATGTCACAATTAGTTACTTTGAGGAAATCGGCGTCCCAGACTCGCCCGGACAAGCAATCGATTCCCTCCATCTCCCAAACTGCGAGATCGACATTGGCCACGTGTACTGACCGATCGGCCTGCACGATCTCGACCTGGTCCCCTTGCCATTGTATCAAACATTGATGCAGTCTCGTCCCAACAACAAGCTGTAGGAACCCTTTCCATCGAAGATGAAGAAGGTTGTGGGTATCGTCTTGCTGCCCACGGTGAGTTCCACGTTGAGCACCCCCTTCGCCTCAGAAGCGTTGCCACCAAAGTCTTTTAACACCATGTTGGTCTTGATAAGGTCCTGTGGCACCTTTCCAAGCTTCCGGAAGGTTGTGTACGGCATTAGGTTCACTGCCGCGCCACCATCGACCAACATCTTCGTCATCGGCTGCCCGTTAATGAATCCCTTGATTTATAATGGCCGTAGGTGCCTGTGGCTGGTGTCTGCTGGCTTGTCGAATATAGCTTGATCTGGTGACAACTGTAGCCTAGCCAAGGATTGCTCATCGTCGGCTACTGCTTCATCGGACGCCTGTACACTGTATTCCGCTGGTAGTATGAAAACCATATTAACAGACGCCGATGCTACTCGTTTACCTTTTGAGGCCGCAGAAGCCTGAGCTGTATCGGAGGTGCCCTCATCGGCCGTGACTACCGTGGATTTTATCCTCCATTCTTTCTTGGTCTTGGCCGACCAATGGGCTATTGTCGCCTGTTGTTCTTAGATTTGTTCCTTCCTTCTTAGTCTCTAAACCCGCCGTTTTTGTGTCTTGCTGAATACATTGCTTGGGCACCATTGGGGGTTCTGGACCTACTCCTCGGCTTCAATCTTTTGCTCTTGGCGCATCGGCCCCAGCTCTTCATGCACAGATTTTCTTTGCTTGGCCGGCCGATGCGCTTGCCTGCTTGAGCTGCCCTAATAAGAATCTTCTGCACCATTGCATGCAGGGCACTCCTGGATGGATGGCAACCTCATCCCCTCATTCCAGCAGAACCGGAAAAACTCGCACTCCCAATGTGGGTCGTAAGAGTTGTCTTGATCGGTGTAGTCTTGAGCTTGTTCTTCCTGCCTCCGCTGGTACTTTCTGATCAGGCCCTCAGAGGTCTGATAAGGTCGCTTGCCGGTCCGATGGCCACCGCCGTCGGCCCTGTCTGCTCACACCATGTTGATTGGGAATGGGTGTCCTTCTATCTTCATCGGCTTCTTGGCGTCATCGATCTTAATTCTGTCTTGTTCGATGGCCGATTGGATCTGTTGTCTGAAGATCTTGCATTCATTGGTATGGTGTGAATAAGAGTTATGCCACTTGCAATATCTTCTCTTCTTGATTTCTTCGGCCGATGGCAATACGTGACCCACTGACAGCTGAATTTGTTTTTCTTGCAACAGTAGATCAAATATCTTATCGGCCTTGTTGATATCGAAGTCAAACTTGTCTTCTTTGTCATCCTTTTTTGCCCACTGGCATGTTGTCGGCTTTCTCATCTGGGCCCACTCGGCCAGGTCGACATCGACATCTTCCTCATCATCATCGTCGGAGGCATATTGATAGATCGTATTGATCTTCTTTGCAAACTTCTTTGCCTCCTGGAATCGCTGCTCGTGGGCCGATACCCGTTGTGCTAGCTGAGCTAGGCTTTCAAATTCCTGTGACGAGAACCTTTCTCGTATCGGCCCGAGTAATCCTTGAAACGACAGATCGGCCAATTGAGAATCGGTCAAGCTGAGGCTGTAACACCTGTTCCTTATGTCCCTAAACCTTTGGATATACTCTAGGACTGATTCATCAACTCGTTGCCTAATGGCAGTGAGATCGGACAGTTTCATCTCTTGTACACCATTGTAGAAATATCTGTGAAACTGTTTCTCAAGATCTATCCATCCTCTGATGGAATTGCAGGGTAGCGATGAAAACCATGTAAATGCAGACCCTGATAAGGACAGAGGGAAAAACCTCACCCTTAACGCCTCGATAACCGATGCCTCCACGCACTGTGCTAGGAATCGGCTCACATGCTCATATGTCGAGACGTTGTCCTGCCCCAAAAATTTGGAGAAGTCCGGGATCTTGTATCGGCCTGGCAATGGCACTCTGTCAAATTCCTCGGGGTACGGGTGCCGATACACCGTAGAATTCTCCTTGGGCTTCAAGCCGAACTGATCTCGCATCACTTCGGCTATCATATCAGCCCAGTATCCTGCGGGCCGATGCGGGAGGTCTTGCTGATATGATTGTTGCAAGCCCTCTGCTTGATACTGCCTGGGGGAGTACGGCTGATAATGGTGATCAAGGTTCTGCGCGTCATACTGCCCTGCGGTGTGCTGCTGGTAGCCTTGTGGCGTGTTGTAAGCAGCCTATGGTGGAGGATTGTTGAACACCGGGGCTTGTGGCTGTCCGGCCGATGGCTGGTTGATAGGAACTTGCTGCATCGGCTCGATCACTGGTTGTTTCCCCTTGGTCCATTGTGCATATTGCTCTTCCGTGATATGCTGAGGGCTCCCTCCTGTCTGCCTGGTGAGGACCAACGGCAATGTCGTTGTTGACTACGCCGATGGGGGTGGCATTGGCGCCGTCTGCTGAGTCGTCCTCAGGTCGTTCCTCAAGATCCGATAGGCAGGGAACTTATTCTCCGGTAGATAAATTGGGCCTTGAGGCTTGTGCTGATGGATCGACCCATCTAGGATCGATTTGACCGTATTGGTCAATGTGTTCACCAGGATCCCCGACTGGTTGACTAGCGCAGAATGAACTGCGGAGTCAATCCTGTCTTGCAACGTTGGCGCCGCGGTATCCTCGGTCTTGACGGTGTGGTCGTGTGCCGCCGCCGATGTGCTAGCTCCATCTCCAGGACTCGGCATTACTACCTTAGACTTTTGGATCAAGGTGCCTTGCCGAGTCCTAGAATATGTTTGCAAGTACATATTCTGGAACTGCTCAACCAGCTTCTCCATCTTAGCTTTTTGTTCTGCGTTGAGCTGGTCGACGGTTACGGAGACGATGTTCTCCTCGGAGATCTCGGCCTGCTTCGACATCTTGAGGTGATCTTGTTGCTGTTGCAAAGCTTGCGTTCTTGATGTCCCACCAGGCGTGCCAAAAGCGTGTTGGCGCAGAATTTCGACCCGCCTTGCAACCAAACGGGTTCCACGTTTCCACGGCGGCCTGAGAGATCAGCTTAACTCTAGTGCAGGTCCAAATAGCTTGCCTAGTCGTGTGCAGAGCGTGCCAGTTGATTTGATCTGCAATCAACAAGAAACAAGTAAACCACATCAGAAAACAATGGCCGATCGGCTGATAGACCGATGACACATTGTCATAGCCCAGCAGATAGGGCAAAGCTATATCGGCTTACTCATGATAAAATAAGATTAAAACATGAATCCAACCTTATCAGCCTTCATCAACATGTTAATGTCAATTACTAGCATCGGCCGATAAGGGATAATAAAGATTACTACACTAGCTAGTACTCTAGTGCAAATCTACATGAACCAATCAATCAATATAAACACGTCCATCATAAATAAACCCAAAAGATTAACCTATAACAGATGCATCTATATTCATCGATCTATTCATGCAGATGGCAGATACATATAAAAACCTAGTGATAATCATATGCATCAGATAAGACTGGCTGAAACCCCAGTGCTATCCTTAATTACAACCGAAAACAGGCTTTGTGTTAGATCTTAAAACAGGACTAAGGTTGATGGCAACTCAAAGTGTGAATCGAGACTTAACACAAAGAAAATCAAGTCGCCGATTGCTTTTGGGGATGGTAGATGCACTGAACAATCTAGCCAGGCATAATAATTAAACTGTCATCGGCAATGAACCCTAAAACGAGTAGATCGCTGGCGACGCATAATTACAACGCCTATCAAGATTATCCAAGACATGATAAACGACAATCACATCATCGAGGCTTAACGTGTCTAAAGCGACACGCTAGCCCCGACGATGCAGATCGTCGGGAACGAGTTCTTACCTCTGCTCCAGGGAAGCAAGAACTCGTCGAAATCAACCTCTTGCAAGGGTTGGCGATGCGCTGAGATAGATTGAACTGGTTTGTTGTATTGAGTTGTGAGAGAGTTTCTATGTACAGACTATCGGGATATTTATACCTGAGATTACAACAGGGTCCTTGTAGGACACGATCTTATCTCTAACAAACAACAAGTCTTTACGGCAGACTTTTGCCACAGATTAGATCCAAACCTACTTGATTTACAAGATACAATTGCCTAAAACCGAGCCTTATCTCTATTTGGCAACTTCCTTGAAGCTTATCTTGAGCCCAAACCAAGCCCATGCTGACTCTGTCAACTTCTAACCTCTATCGGCCAATAACCATACAAATCCGAATCGGCCGATACAGTCTTTCTGCCAGCACCTCATTGAGTCCGATACGCTAACTGTGTCCGATACGAGACCTGGTTTGACTCCAACTTAGCTTCCCTTCTCCGCTTCGGTTTCCTCTTTCTTCTTCGAGTCGATTACGAAAATCCGCCGTTAACAGCTATGTATCTCGATATTTCGCCGGAGGTTTGTTCGCACACAAAACAATGATGGAAGGTAGGGAACTCCTGGATCGTATCTTGGAGAATACCTCTTTCGTTCATTCCGAAACCGTCTAAGAAATCGAGTATACGCAAGAGGAGCCCTCAACCATTGAATCGGAGCCTGTAACCTCCACTTCCCAAGATTCAACTATTGAATCCTCAACCGAACCACGGGAACCGAAGGAAGAAGAATTCGGCCTTTGGAATTCCCATTCCAGTTTGAGAGTGATCTTTTTGAAAATTATGGAAACACCTCGTAGGCACCAATAGACAAAACCTTTCGGGATTCATCCGGTCCCTTCATCGAAGGGTATAGGGTTATTCGCAGAGTGCCAATCAGGCACAATGATGTCAAGGTCATCCTTGATTTCCACGTGTTCGAAGTTTATGACTTCAACCTCCTCATAGGCCATTCCATAGAAAAAGTCTTCTTTGTTGTGTCTCGAATCGAAGTCCTCGACATCAAACTCAGGAAATTGGCATTTTTCGTTCCGATCACACGACTGAAAAACACTTTGACGGAACCCGTTCAGAATCCGAGTCAATTGAGGAAGTGTTGGATGTCTCTCCTTTTGAGTCCCCTGAATCCCTCCTCAAAGATGATGCCATTGCATTTTTCGAGTAAGAGGACGATCTTGGGGAGGTGATTGAGTTACCCAAAACCAATCCACCTTCATGACCTCCAGTTGAGCTCATGCCTCTGCCTTCAAGTCTCCGCTATGCTTTTCTACATGGTGACATGGAGTCGCCTATCATCATAAGTGACAAACTGACTAATAACGAGACTTCCTGACTCACGGCAGTGCTAGAAAAGCATCGCTCTGTTCTAGGCTACTCACTTCAAGATCCCACAGGGATTAGTCCGGCTCTTTGCACACATCGTATTCCTTTAAATCCTTCTTGCGCGCTCTCTCGAGAGCTGCAACGGAGGCTAAATAATGTAATGAGAGAAGTCGTGAAAAAAGAAGTCTTGAAACTCCTATACCCCAGGATAATCTGTCCCATCTCATATAGTGAGTTGTTTAGCCCAGTTCAGGTAGTGCCTAAGAAGGGAGTCATGATGGTCGTTGAAAACTCGAAGAACGAGTTGATCGCACAACGAACTGTCATGGGATGGACGATGTGCATTGATTATAGAAAGCTCAACAAGGCTACTAAGAAGGACCATTTCCCGCCGCCTTTCATTGATGAGATGCTGGAGCGGCTGGGGAATCATTCCTTCTTTTGTTTCCTTCATCGCTATTCTGGTTATCATCAAATTCCTATCCATCCCGATGAACAAAGCAAGACAATGTTCACGTGTCCCTATGGAACGTATGCTTACCGATGGATGTCGTTCGGGTTGTGTAACGCACCCGCATCTTTCCAATGGTGCATGATATCTATGTTCTCTAACATGATTGAGGAAACCATGGAAGTTTTCATGGACGACTTCTCTGTCTATGGAAAGACTTTTGATCATTATTTGCAGAATTTAGACAAAGTCTTGCAACGATGTCAAGAAAAGGACTTGGTGCTTAATTGGGAACAGTGTCACTTCATGGTTCGTGAAAGGATAGTAGTCAAACATCGAGTCTCCAAAAGAGGAGTGGAAGTGGACAAGGCTAAAATCGAGGTAATCCAGTAGCTTCCACCTGCTACCAATGTTAAAGAGGTCCGTAGTTTCTTGGGTCATGTGGGGTTTTATCGTTGGTTCATTAAAGATTTCTTTTAGTAGCTAGACCCCTCACTAGCTTGCTAGTTAAGGACGCTCCCTTTAACTTTGATTATGAGTGTTTAAAATCTTTTAACATCCTAAAAGAAGCACTCATTTCAATACCAATCATTCAACCCCCTGATAGGTCGCTTCCGTTTGAAATCATGTGCGATGCTAGTGATTTCGCTGTAGGGGCCATCTCAGCCAAACTAAAGTTAAGAAACACCATGCCATCGCATATGCTAGTAAAACATTGACATGAGCTCAGTTTAATTATGTCACAACCGAAAAGGAGTTCCTGCCCATGTTTTTTGCAATTGACAAGTTCATCTCTTACTTAGTTGGAGCTAAGGTAATAGTTTACACTGATCATACCGCCTTAAAATACTTGCTCACTTTTTATAAGAGCTTGGGGCACAACAAAACATTGCAACACCATACCACCCCCAAACAAGTGGTCAGGCAAAAACATCCAATAAGCAAATCAAGAATATTCTGCAAAAGACCGTAAATAAAATGGGAAAGCATAGAAGCACAAGCTACCCGATGCTCTTTGAGCATATAGGAGCGCATACAAGATGCTTATCGGCATGTCACCATACCAGCTTGTCTTTGGGAAGACTTGTCACTTACTTGTTGAGCTGGAACATAGGGCGCATTGGGCCGTCTGGACTTGGAACATGGACTTGGGACAAGCCGGACGCCACCGACAGATGCAGCTATCAGAACTAGAGGAATGGAAAGACAAGGCCTATCATAATGCTAGGATATACAAGAAAGGGACCAAAAGATGGCATGATAAGCGAAAGGCTAAGGAGTTTGAACCAAGAAACAAAGTGTTGCTGTTCAACTCAAGGATAAAGCTCTTCGGACACGGAAAAGTTCAAAGCAAATGGCTAGGACCATACACTGTCATCAACACGTCGTCCCATGGAGTAGTCACGCTGCAAGACGATGAAGGTAACGTCTTTAAGGTAAATGATCATCATTTAAAAGTTTTCCTAGAACCGGTAGAGGGGTTGGGGTAGGATTTAGACTTGGTAGAGTTGGTCAATTTTAATGCCTATTCTAAAACCCAACCTATGCGCCATCGCCCTACTTGAGCCTGGCTAGGTTCAGCTGAACCCTAGTTCGACCGAACCAGCCCTAGCACTGCCAGCGCTGGCCCTCGTCCCGTTGGCCTACTAGTGGTAGGCCAACTAGTGGCCTACCAGTCGGGGTGGTCTCGCGAAGAGGAAAAGACAGCAATCGCGATCTCCCTTTTTGAAAATCTTTCATCCATCATTTCTCTTCTTTCTCTTCTCCTCCACCCCTAGAACCCTAGCCAAATTGCTTCACTAAAATCATGGTAGGGGAGTATGAGAAGGACGGAGAGAAATCTCTATGCGAGCCTATGGTGGCTCGTCTAGCTGCAATTGTTGCTCAGCTACGTGCTGAGAACAGGCAGCTAAAGAACACCGTGGCAGAGGGACAGGTCGAGCTCGATGAGCTCAGGACAGACCTTGCGTCCCTCCGCCGCGGCCTTTGCGCCAAGCTTGTTTGCTTATACAAGGCCGTAGGGGAGGAAGACCTATACCATGCCCCTAGCGTTTAGACCTTTCGTTGTATCCTTAAGAGTCCGATAGGCGCATTAGGTTTAATTTCAGTTTTTCCTTTTTTTCTTTTTTATTTATTTCATTTCATCATGTAATTGTGCCTATCAATAAAGTGAGAATAATTGACTCATTGGGCTTCACCAGGTGGGTCCTTTTGCTTTCACCTTTGTTGTGTCTTTGTGTCTTTGAAGCACCCCAGGTACAAAAACAAGTGTGTGGGTGATCTTGTGCTTACACAACGCACTCACATACAAGATCACCAATGTCCATACTACACCACAATGCCTACACATTCATGAGATGAGACAAAGCAACCATTGCACACACATGGCTGCTCGTCATCACGCTATCATATGAGCGACGGTTTGCACGTTTATTCCTTATCTCCTTAATACTTGAGTTGGATTTAATTTTGCCATATCAAAAATTAACTCAAGATTTAAAAATGAGTATTGACATGATCAACTAGAGCTTCTGACTTGCTTGCAAAAATGACGTACATACTTTTTATTCCTTGAACACTACCTATTGCTTGTGAATCATATGCATAGGACCACATGTTATCTAAGTAGATGAATGAGAGATTGCCCGATGATATGAACCTTGCTCTTGATGTTGAATCCTTAGGAATTTTATAAAAGAAAATGAAATAACTTACATACTCATTGATGTTCCCTTCCTACTAGAGACATATGTCAATCTTAATGATAAATCTTATACATATGCTGCTTGTTATCATTTTGAGTTTTGTCAAATGGTTGTGACCCTTGTTAGATTCTTTTCATATTTTCATGATCAAAATCTTGTGCACTTAGCCATCACATATATTGCTCTCCCTCTACACTGGAGGCTTAGCAAAATTTTCCATCCACCATATGCTAAACATCTACTCCAGAAGTCGGCATCCACCATATCCATCCAATAAATAAAGACTCCATATACCTTTGGTCAGTCCTCCAATGATCTATGCCAAACGAGACATGAGCTAAAAAAAAGAGAAATGAATACAATGCTCGAAAGGGAATGAGGCAAAATGTTCTCGAGCATGATGAAGAAAAAAGAGAGATAGAAAATAGCCATGATCTCTAAAATAAAGTGTCAGGAGGTGGATCATACAAAAAAGGAGTCACCATCCATTTTCATTTTTCCATTTTCCTTCGACATATATGTACACAAGCTTGGTCATGATTATATGATTTGTTATCTTCTTTGATCATCTATTTGACTTTACAATACATCTGATACAAGTATGTCATTTCTTATTCCTTACCCTGAGCTCCACATAAGCCTTAGTAAAAAGGTAGGATAAGAACAGGCAACATCAATGCCTTTGATAAACCCTTAACTCCACTGGATACACTCAGGGATCTGGTTGTCCCGATATTTCACTAAATTGATCATAACTATGATTTGGGAGAAACATTGACAACCCAACTACAACCGTACAAGACTTAGTTGTGTTGCGCCTTAGTGATCGATACACCACTCCGTGGGTTGTTGATCTTGCCGGTGCAGATCAACCTCATTCCTACAAGCAAATCGAAGAAACAAATAAGAACAAGATAAAAGCAATCTGAATTGCAAATAGAAATTTGAATACAAATGATAAGTTGGAGTTTCGTAACGAGCAAACCGGCGATCTAACCAATCACGGGATTACACGGCAAAGTAGCGAAACTAAACTTTAATGTAAACAAAACCCGAGAAACCTCTGAAGGGGTACCTAGCCATTTAAGGGGTGGGAGGATGACAAAGGGGGTTCCTAGGTCGTGCTCCACCAGGTTGGGGTGCACCCCACTTGGGCTGGGGTCCCATATAAAGTTACAAGCCCATAGACACATTATAGGTGATGTAGCACCGTGTTTCTTTAATTGCGGATTACTGAGATAGAATTTAGAGATGAGGCTGAATCCATTAGAAAGAGGACTCCAAGAACTTTCCATCAAGTACTCATGGGCCCAAATTAGAGCTCGTATGCATATTTGGCGGCTATTTGAAATCAGCACTGTAGTAGCTGGCCGAATTGGATTCCAAAACTTGGACAACTTGATCTTGACATCTTCATGTTGACATATGATATGAGCAGTGGATGTATCAATAGTAGCCATGGTCACATCATCCTCCCCTTCTTCACGGAAAACCGTTCTCAATTTTTCCATATGATGCTCTTCGCATAGTCCATTGAAAACAACCTGTTTCTGACAATCAAAACTAGAGAAACTCGAATTAGCATTATTAGCAATAAAATGTCTCTCTAGCTTGCAATTTTTATCCGCATCTACAGGAGGTTCTAAATCCGAACATATGTAAACTTTGTACACCAAATATATTCCTTTATCATTATATTCACCAAATATATGAAAATTAGCATTAGTTGGACATGACAAATCAAACATAACAAATAATTTCTCCTTCAAACTATCATGCTCACAAAAGTCATCAAACTGAATATAGCCCAAAGTATTCACAGATGATAGCAATTCACGTTCATCAACTTCATTAGCTATCTGAACAACATGCTTAAAATCAGTGCAAAAAAAATTAACAATAGGAATAGCATGTTCATTCATTAGTTGCGGCATGGATATAAGTGAAGCATAATCACACAACTCTTCTTTATCACAAGGAGCAACAAACAAATCAATTTGTGACAAAGACATCTCAGCAGCACTAATGATTGCTCTAGTATAACATGACAAGTGGACATGTGTAGCTCAGCATGAGAATACTCACCATCATTTACCTCAGCACCATTTATTTTACCTTGCAAACTTTTTTCAGACATCACAGGTGCTTCATGCTTCTACTCTTTCTTCTCAAATACATCATTCTTATTCTATTGTTGGATGTTCTGAACTCTCTGTAAAACATTAGTAACAGGAGACACAAAAGATTGCTCCTCCAATGTTTGCACATCATCATTGCACAAGGATAAAGGATATTCAGAAACAGGAGCTAAATCACATTTTTCATGCTTTCTCGCATTTGATATGATTTGACTCTCAATGCTACAAGCAAGCATGAATATGTGTTCAATATGATTAGATGTCACATTAGCAAGCATAACCTGAATTTCAGAATTGAGCCCATTGAAAAATCTACGTATTGTGTTTTCATTGCATTCTTTCAGACCACTATAGATGATACAAACTTTAAATTCATGGATGTACTCTCTAACAGTTCTACCACCTTGTTTCAGATATTCTAATTTCTTAAGAAGAGTACATTTGTAATAAGAACTCACAAAACGCTTTCTGATCATGGTTTTGCACTCATCCCAAGTTTCAGGTTTATTACTAACATAACTCCACCAAAACAATGCAGAAGAGGTAAACTTATTACTAGCAGCCTTAATCATTTGAGCATCAGAAAAATCATATTTATCAAATTCGTTGTCTATTGCTAGCTCTCAATCAATATAAACAACAGAATCATCCTTACCATCATAGAATGGTAACTTAGATTCAACTTGTGCAAGATTATAGTCAGGTACCTCATATGCATCACGTGGAGAAGTCATCATATGACGTCGAAGGTGAAGAAGTCGATGTTGAGCATGACCATCTTGTATCCCCTTACGTAACCCTGCCATGGTTTGTAGCAAACAAGAAACATACACAATAATATGCATGCTCCTATCAACTACTAGGTAGTGGAGGCTCAAATATCACACACACTCAAGCTTTTAACCAAGCTCTTATAAGTTCTTACCAAAGCAAGTGGAATGGTGACCACATTGACTCAACCTAGACCCAATGGAGGTTAGATGTATCGATGCCTTGGCAAACACTTGCTGTATAACTGCAATCAAATCTATGGAGCTCTGGGTAGGCTTAAATATGTAGCAAAGGAATAGCAAATGCTCAAATAAGAGAATGCAAAGTTGAATAATTATTCAAAGTCAGTACTGTGCTGGTCCTAGGCTAGAACATACTAGAGACACGAGCCTAGACACCAATGATACCACAAGATAGCACTAGGAACAACTCAAGCACAACTCTGATATAGAAAAGCAAACTCAAAGATAATAGCTGATTTCCTCTTTTCTTTCTTTCTTTCTTTCTTCTTTTTTGTTTGTTTCTTTTTTTGTGTGGCTTTTGTTTTCTTTTTTAGCACCTTTCTGGTTTTTTCTTTTTTTTGATGATTTTTTTAGCAAAAACGACTCAAGAACCTGAATGCAAGATTACAGGAACTCAAATATAAATATAAAAACTACAGGGACTCAAATGAAAAAGTCCAAACCCTAAAATTTGAAATATACAATAATGGAATGCTAAAATTATACCGGTTCCATTTTTGCAATCAGATCATGAATCCGACACCAAAAAATTTTTCACCATGATGTCTAACAACTCTATGAGGAGGAGGAAACACTGGGAGGTGGAGGGGAGGCAGCTAGGGGGAGGTGGAGTGGAAGGTAGATTTAGTGCACCGCATAAGGAGGGAAACTGATTTTCAACCAATCTAATCTACTATTTCTTTTGAAACCAAAGAGAAACCAATCTAATCTACAAAACTTTCTACCTTTTCCTTTTTCCTTGCGTGCAAAACAGACGAGAACAAGCACGGCAAAGGCCTAGCCGCCTAGGCAAACCCTAGATGCAATTCCAAAAATGACTGACAGAAACTTCTAAAAATACAAAAATAGAACCCTAGCAGCGAGGCGATTCCGTTTTCATAGATCCCGACAACAACAAAGACATGGCAGCGGCGACGACAGTGGTACTAAATGTGACCCGAACTCAAAACTCTAAACGAACTAGACGCTAAGACTAGCAACACGACTCGACGCTGCAACACAAAACTCAACAAAGCAAAAACCGAAAAGAACAATGCAATGGCACAAATATGGCTAGGTAATGGATGAAAATCTCTTTTTTTGTATGGCTATTTTTTGGTAATAGGTAGATAGAAACTCACCGAGCAATGAAAGCTTTGAAACCACTTGATAAACTCTGAACTCCACTGGATACAGTCAGGAATCTGGTTGTCCCGATATTTCACTAAATTGATGATTACTATGATTTAGGAGAAACGTTGACAACCCAAATACAATTGTACGAGACCTTGTTGTGTTTCGCCTTAGTGATCGATACACCTCTCCGTGGGTTGTTGATCTTGCCAGTGCAGATCAACCTTATTCCTACAAGCAAATCAAAGAAACAAGCAAGAACAAGATAAAAGCAATCTAAATTGCAAATAGAAATTGAATACAAATGATAAGTTGGGGTTCCGTAACGAGCAAACCGACGATCTAACCAATCACGGGATTACTGGGCAAAGTAATGAAGCTAAACTTTAATCTAAACAAAACCCGAGAAACTTTGAATGGGTACCTAGCTATTTAAGGGGGGTGGGAGGACGACCAAGGGGGTTCCTAGGTCATGCTCCACACTAGGTTGGGGCGCACCCTACATGGGCCCCACCTAGGCGCCCATGTAGGTGAAGTTACAAGTTCATAGGTGCATTATAGGTGACATAGCACCTTGTTTCTTTAATTGTGGATTACTGAGATAGAACTTGGAGATGAGGCTAGATCCGTCAGAAAGAGGACTGTAAGAGTTTTCCATCAAGTACTCATGGGCCCAAATTAGAGTATAGTAACTTGTATGTCATATCATTGAGCAAAAAGTCATCACTCTAGTGGATCCATGAGCTTTACTTAGGGACGAGTAAAGGATAATTGTGGGGGTGATGTTGCTGGTGTGAGTAAAGGAATGAAATACACTATCAAAACTTAGTGGTAGGAGTTTATTACTAATCATTTCCACTAGCTTTCGTAATTATATGTATGTAGGTCAATTAAGGAGAAAATACACCCGCCATGCGACGAAAATGAACGTCCGGCCAATCGCACGTGAGTACAAGGATTGGAAGGCTCACCTGATAGTTAAAACCGACTTAAGATGGGACCAAACCATCCTTAACTATCATAAGGGCCCACATGTCAGTGAATGACCAAAGTCATTTGCCAGAAGGCGGTGGGCTGGTTCGGCCGAACCAGCCGTGGTGCCCCCAGCTTCCCCCTTCAATGTGGCAGCTGCTCATTGGATGACTATGGCGGTTATGGGTGCACCGACCTCCCTAACCACCATTACAACCATCATTTGGCATTATAAAAGGAGGAGGCCTTCATACTTGGAACACACACAACTTGAGCTCAAGTAGAGTACAACTCACTTGTAGTTCCATCTTTAGTATGTTGATTTAGTGAGAGACTGAGTGGAAGCTCCGAAAGGAGTGTCCCGGAATATCGGAGTTCCTCCAAGAATTTTATGGAGGAGTGCTAGACGTGTTGGCCTTCTTCCAATGGAGTTCCGGAGAAGCGCCGAGATTGTCGGCCTTCTTCTCGCTTGTACCTCACGGATGATTCCTTTTATAAAGTAAGTATTCGAGTTTTCTTATGTTATTTAATTAATTTACTTAAGTGAGATATATTCTCATCGGTGCGGGTTCGTCGCTTAGTGTGCAACTAAGTGCTCTAGTACTAGGACTCTGGATAAAGAAGGAAGTTCCTACGCAAGGCTAGAGTAGTAATTAATAAGGGCCTGTTTGGTAGAGCTCCAACTCCTAAATTTAGCTCCAGGAGTTGGGTCTGGAGTAGAGTTATGGAGCAGCCTAAACCCAGCTCCACATCTCTAATTCATTTTGTGAGAGCGCTCCACCCAGCTCTGCTCCCAGTTTAGGTGGAGTGGCTGGGCTCCAGCTCCAAGAGAGGTGGAGCTGGAGCTGTGCCAAACAGGCCCTAACTTAGACGTGGTGTCTATGTTAGCAATTAGCTTCATTTGTTGTGTGCTCCATGAAAAGTGAGGTAGGCAGCAGGTGGTGACAACCTTGTCCATTTTTTGTATCCTTCCACATTCTGGTACATCATAGAGCTCAAGGCCAAACTCAGCCTAGCAGACTAGGGGAGAGTCAGTGCCCGAAGCATTCGATAGAGTTTTACCTTTAACTTAAGTTAGCTAGTTAAATCCATAGGAATCCTCTCTAGCTAATCCTTCATCAGTTGTTGCCCATTGATAGAATCCTGTTCTTATATAGTACACACACGTTCCTTCTGTTCGTAGGAAATACCAACACCAGGGCGCGTCCTCGGCAACCGACAAGCTCCTGTAGACTTGTCGTCACGAAAGTTAGCAGGTTGACTTGTCACCGATGGCCGGGTTGTTGAGTTGAGGGCCCAGCTAGAGGAGGCACGAGCCGACAACGTGAACCTATGGGAGGTGATTGTCGAGAAGGAAAACCGACAAAAGGGCTTGGAGAAGGCGCTGGAGGACTCCAAGGATTATTTGGCTTCCCTCCGTCAAGGTTTGCACGAGAACTACGGTCACCTCAATGTGATTGCCAAGGGTTTGGGCCGTCACGCTCCTATTTGCCAATTCCCTGACGAGACAACCGTACTAGGGTCTTTGGGGACGCTTATCGGCGAGTTGGAGACGGTGGCAAGTTCCCATGCTGATCAAGTGGTCGAGGCGATGCAGACTATGCTCACGACCAGGGCCTATCATGTTCTCGCCTGCCTCAAGCTCACACATCCCAAGGTCAACATCAACGAGATGATGACCAAGGGAGGAGCTGACGAACAGCAAGAGGAGTTTGGGGAAGCCAGGGAGTCTGTATTCTAGTACTATGAAGAGTAATTTTCTAATCTCTGGAAAGGATTTTTGCGTTCTCGGAGGATGCCTGCCGAGATCGACCAACTAGCAGTCCCTTGCCACACTTGCCAAAGACGTATTCGCTTCGATGCAGTGGTAGTGGCCGTCTTGGTTGGTGAATTAGTAGTAGCATCCTGTAAAGTAGTTAGACAAGAACATTAGTAGCATTTTGCTTGATCTAGTATGTAATATGTGAAATAGTTGGGTAATATGTGAAATAGTTGGATGAACTTGTATTATTTGCACTAGCAGACAAGTACTTCTCTCGAGGAGTATTTTTCAGCCTAACAGAGTTTCACACTCTTCCTAGCCCCTAACAGTTTTTATCGGAAGTAATTTATTACCATAAAGACAGTTTAAATCTCATAACAAACCGTGCTGAAGCTGCAAATTCCTAACCCCAGCCGTGAAGTTGAGAAAATCAATTCCCGATTACATGACTAGTTAATACGTTACAGTGGATACTCTGACATGACCAATATGATACGGTCATTGCACCCTTATCATCCAACAAGCCCAATAGTATCAGGCGTCCTCGACCAAGGTTCTGTGACCTGGCAACTAGTCGGACGATAAGAAACGACTTCGAGCTGTGGCGATATGAGAACAAGGGATCACTGTACAAACGCTGTGCTTTTCTGATAACGGAAACATATATATATATATATATATATATATATATATATATATATATATATATATATATATATATATAAATTCTAACTTATGCAAATCTACTTATAGACTTATACATAGAATTTATGTAGTTGGTCGATATTCCAGGAGTTGGGCTTTGGAAACCATTCTTTAAACAGAACCAACAAATTATTGAAACTAATGTGGGACCAACCATTTCTGCCCTTTAATCTGATAATAAGTTCAAACACTATACATAACTATGTGAAATCCTTGCCACAACCCCTTCGTCTTATCGTACAAAAGTTTCATCGTTGCCTTTTGTAATGCATCAATATTATCCAAACCACAAGCAGACCCAGCCACAACTTCAGGTTCATCATAACGCAACATCTCCTCCAAATCAAAACCAGTGTCATCACTACCATCAACATCATCAACCGTGACATGACCATTGCCAACATCATCATCCAATTCATTATCAACAGATTCTACTACCACAAAAGTCCGCCCATGAGCACTTCATCAGTACCATCTAGTGCCCCCTTGGTTGGGAACTCTCCCATGGTAGCATGGTTCACATACATTTACCTCTTCATGGTGTGACCAAGTTGTGTCACGCGTTACCAAATCTGTCTCGATTACAGATGGCTTTTGCCAAACTTTCTGAATTTTGTAGTCCACGCATGGACATTTTATTTTCTTCGACTTGTTAGCTATAGCATTCTTCTTGGCAGCTTTAATAAATTTGTCGATTCCTTCAATGTATGACGCATGATATCTCTCTGTATCATACATCGATGCCCTGTCGGCCATCTATACATTGCAAAAAAAACTATGTAGTTAAATATTTTTAAAAAGGTGAGATTAAAATACCTTTCCATAATCTTACAAAATTTGACCATAGCAATCACACGAAGTTTGATCATTTTGAGCTCTACTTAACAAATAAAACACATGCCATAGTTTGGGCCATGGCCCATACAAAAATGCGCTAAATTCTCCACATTAAACACATAAAAATAAAGGAAAACTTGAGAAATATAGTAGTACGAGGAGGTAGGCATAGACCAATCAAACTATTCGAGTTGAAAATATTCTTTCCTATTTTTGAGTTTTTAACAAAGAGAAAATCATGTTCAAATGACATGACCGCTCGAGCTGGCTATATGTAAGGAAAAGTGTTTTCGTTGGCAGCCCACCCACTGCCAGCGAAAAGATTCCGTGTGGCGGTGCCTTAAGTGGGCTACCAACGAAAAAGACTACCTTTTTGCAGATGGTCCACCTAACCCAGCCGTCAGTGAAGATTTATTTTTGCTGACGGTCCTTAACCACTATCCCTCGTTACAATTTCGCAAGCAAGACACCCATATGACCGCCAACAAAAAAATTGGATGCCATCATGAAAAACCGAAAAACAGTGGTTTCTCGCACATGCCGGCGCCAGTCTCCGCCCGAGTCGGCCTGATCATTGCAGATCCTTCCAAATCGGACGTGGATCTGTGATCCCCTTGGCCTACTGTTTCTTAATCCCGAAGATCTCCGCGCCGAATCGTCTCCGAGCCGGGCTCCTCGCCCCTGGTATAAATGGAGACCCCGAAAACCGTCGAGTTGTTTTCGTCGCCTTCCTCGCGCATTTAACACATTTAGGGTTGGAGTTACAATAGCGGAGCGGGTGGAAGTGGAACAGCAGGGTGGTCGCAAACTGATCTTTCGATCAGCCCGCACACAAGGCGATGGATGAGAAATCGGAGAAGGCGGCATGGGCCGAACTCGAGGAGGAGGAGGCCATGGCCAAGACGGCAGTGGAGGCGCAGGCCAAGCAGATCGAGGCGCTCTCTCTCGCCACTAGCGAGGACGTCGACGCCAGCGGCAACACGGACCCGCCTCTCCTCGACGACTCCGACATATCGGAAATCCAAGCTGTATGTTGCTGCTCTTGCTTCTAGCAAGTCTCGGTTGTCTTGACTCTTGAATCTTGATTGGTATAAGAATTTGATCTGGCTGCCTTACAGGTGACTTCGAGTGGCACGGTGTATGAGTCCGCCACCACGTTCGAGGATCTGAACCTGTCACCCAAGCTGCTCAAGGGGCTGCAAGACGAGATGGGATTCCGGTGCCCTAGCAATATTCAGGCGATCACGCTTCCCGTGATTCTCACGCCTCCCTACAAAGACCTCGTCGCGCAGGCGCACAATGGCTCCGGCAAGACCACCTGCTTCGTCCTTGGCATGCTCAGCCGCGTCGACCCGGAACTCAATAGTCCCCAGGCCATCTGCATTTGTCCCACTAGGGAGCTCGCGCTCCAGGTCGTTGAATTAACACTCTACTTGCATTGTACGAAGAATTATTAAATTATTGGATGCTAAAATGCTTGATTGAACTGTGCAGAATAAGGCGGTGCTCATAAGAATGGGCAAGTTTACTGGCATTACATGTTCCTGTGCAATCCCGCCAGCTCAAAAAGATTATGTGCGCATCAATAGAATGCCTAAAGTTACTGATCAAATCGTGATCGGCACTTCCGGGACGCTCATCAAGTGGATCACGAATAACATTCTGAAAACAACGGATGTCAAGATACTTGTCTTTGATGAGGCAGATCATATGCTTGCTGAGGTATATATGTTTGTTCTCCTTTGTGATTTTTTATCATTGCAAATCTGTCATAATACCTACGGTTACTTGTCAGTATTTCAAAGGACACCTTGCTGTTAGTTGTTATGGGCTTAGGAAGATAAAGCATTTAATTTGGCGACTTATTTTATTGGTTCTAACTCTTAGGAGCAATGTCTGAAGAAGCGTACTAAGCTTTTCTAACTATCTTTTCTTCTAAACACCGATGGTCACCTGATGCCCAACTGATGATCGAGCAACCATCAGAGTAGAGAGTAGCTAGGTGTTTTTTTCCTATGTTTGGTCCTTTCTGTGTTGTTGCCCTGTTTTCAAATTTCTGCTCTGTTGATTGACGCGCCTTCACAAAAACAGAGCAGGTTACTTTTGCCCTGTCTTGACAGAAACCATTAGTCTAATGTTAGTCAACAACTCAAGTAAGGAAAGAATTAATGTAGCAGTTTAAAGACTCCACCACTTTTGCTCCCCTATCTAGCATGTAGTATATTCGAGCTCTGTGTACTCCGTAACGAAGGAAAAGAAAGGGCAGTATATGTCTCCTTATTTTTATAACGGTTTTGGCGTTTCGAGGTCTGTATGATGTTCTATAAATTAAAAAGCAATGTCAAAGTTTGCACTTAATTTATTGGCTGACATTTTTCTTTCATCAGTGGATGTGTTCACAAATTGTTAGATGCTCATAAAGTCGGATCTTTTTTTTTTGTCCATAACCATGAGGTGTAATTATAGTGTAAACTGACGATCTTTATAAATTTAAGTAGTCCAGTTTGTTACATTGGTGAATGCCTTCTTGCAGGATGGCTTTAGGGCTGATTCTGAAAGGATCATGAAGAATATAAAACAAAATGCTGGTGGTTGTCAGGTAATTCTTTCTTAACGTTGTTGTTCTTATCACATGAGACAGCTTGCATGTTACTTAAGATGTTTGGAACAAAATGATCATGTGTTATGTCCATCCTTCATTTACCTCCGGCATGTATTGAGGGAAAAGAAATATATCCTTCATTACCTTTTCATATACACATCCTGTGTTTCTTTTACTTTGGGGCATGAAAGAAGTTGCTAGATTTAGACCTCTATTTTCGATACTTTGGGATATTCTTATCTAATTTATTATTAGAGAATTATCTGTTGCTAAATTGTACCATTTATTTCTGGCCTAGCTTGTCCATTCGATGCATCAGATTTTGGAGTTTCAAGAAACTATTGCTATTGTCCTGTGCCTGCCATATAATGGATTGTGTTGTTGGCTACATGTGTTTTTTATCCACTTGTGGAGCTATTTTTCACATTTGAATTTTATTTCTAGCAGGTGCTTCTGTTTTCCGCAACCTTCAACGATAAGGTGAAAAACTTTGTTAAGAGGGTAACTAGAGATGGAAATGAAATATTCCTGAAGAAGGAAGAGCTTACTTTGGAAAAAGTAAAGCAATACAAAGTTCAGGTCCCTAACGAGTTGGCAAAAATAGAGGTTATAAGGGACAAGATATTTGAGTTTGGACAAATGGTTGGCCAGGTTATTATATTTGTTAGAACAAGGGAAAGTACCAAGAATGTCCACAGTGCTTTGATGAGAGAGGACTATGTGTGCTCCTCAATTCAAGGATCCGTTGAGCAGTCAGAGAGAGAGAAGATAATACAAGAATTCAAAGATGGGTACACCAAGGTTCTTATATCAACTGATGTTCTTGCTCGAGGTTTCGACCAAGCACAGGTATAATAATTTGTGTACTACCTGCTTTTACACTACCTGCAGGAAGTACCACTGTGCCAGTACAAATTTTACACCCTCTAATCATTTTTTTCCTTGGAAAGGTTAACCTGGTCATCAACTTTGACATGCCAATCAAATTTGGTACAAGAGATGAACCTGATTATGAGGTGTACTTACACAGAATTGGCAGAGCTGGGCGCTTTGGCCGCAAAGGTAAATCTGTGTCTATGTTTTATTCCAGAATTAATTGTTTTACATATTTAGTAGCGCTGGTTTTTGCATTGAATAAATAGCCAGTGTAGTCATTCTGGCAGATAAATGTGAGTTTTTTTTTCCGATTGTTTCTTAGCTTAATATAAGAAGCCCTTTACATCGACTAACCAGAAAAAAAATATATACTCCCAATACTACAGATTTGATTTTTGCTGATGAGATCCCTGCAGTTTACAGGGATCATAATATCGTCCGCATGTAATAATCGGTTCCCTAGGATTGGTGAAGGCCCGCTTACTAAAATCAATTTTCGTAGATGGTCATCTTATGAGGACCGTATGTTAAAATAGAGCTATTTTTGCAAGCGGGCCACCCTACAAAAATCTCACCGGCGCCTCCTTAAGAGACTTAGCTTGTAAAAATCACTGCAAACTAAATATGAAAAGCAAATACTCTCCTCTCCTCCCTCTCTCTTTGTCTCGCTCTCCCTCTCCCTCTCCCTCTCGTGCGTGCGTCTAGCAACGCAACAGAGGCTCCGATGGTGGGCTGGAGTGGCGAGCGGGTCGGCGACCGGCGTCGGACTATAGCAGTAGGGACCTCGGCGACAGTGGGAGCAGGCTCATCACTGGCGCCCACAAGAGCGGCAGATCTGTCCTGTTCGGGGACGGTAGGCACGACCTCGCGTGTCGGCGGGAGGCTCATGCTGCGGGAGCGACCTCGAGCGGCGACGGCGGGCTTGGATTGAGTGGATTGTCGGCGCCCTTGGGAGCGGCAAATCTGCCCAGTTTGACCGGGGATGGCGGCGGAGGCGATTTTGGCTGCAGCGACTGCTTTGGGAGCGATGGGAGGGATGGATTCGGTGGGCTCTTCCCCTCCCACACGGACTCTGTTGCCTCCCCTCCCTCGCGTATGGCTCCGGTGGCGGCGATGAGAGGCGAGGAGGGCGTTGGCAAACCCTGGGCATGAGAGCGATGGCGGCGGTGATGGCCGCCGAGCACAGGATTTTTATTTGGTTTCGAAATTTTTTTGAAACTTTTATTTATTTTGTGCCGATTTTTCTTTTTCAGACAGATGGCATAACACCCCGCTTGTGAAAAACCCTTTTTGCATGCGGTACGAAAATTGCTATTTTTAGCGACATCTGTGGGGGCGGTTGACATTTTCACCTATGAAAATGTGATCATTATGAAAAAAAATCTTTTTTAAGTAGTGTCCGTAGGAAAAAGAACATGTCTAGTTGATACAGTGCATGTGCATGTCATATGGTTTAATTATTGTTCCTAACTTGAGAAATGCTGTCGACGACAGGTGCTGTATTCAACTTGCTCTGTGGTGACACAGACAATGTTGTCATGACGAAGATTGAGGATCACTTCCAGAACAAAGTACCTGAGGTTTGTACCTGACATGTTGTATATGTTCTTTTTTCATCTTTGCCCTTTTTAAGCAAACATGCATTCACTTACTGTACTGGTATTTTAGGTTGCAAACTGGAGAAGCGAGGAAGACTTTGAGGCTGCTCTCAAGGATGCAGGTTTACTTGAGTAGCTGGCCGGCCTCCTTGGAAACACTCAGGTCACAATTAGTTTGCTGAGCCTGCCAAGCGTCATTGCGTTTGATACTGTAAATCTTTGAATGCACAGCGAATTGTAGTGTCAATGTACAACTGGGTTTAGTGCTTAATCAAGGTTGTTTGTTTCCATGCGCTTCCAAGTGCTAACTCCACATGTCGAGGGTGGCTCTCTGCCTTCTGGATGATGAAACATGTCCATGAGGGATGCAGCATTATGGAGATGGATATTCAAGTTTTTCATAGTGAAATTTTTTAACAAATATGTTTGTCATCGAAGAAAAATATTTGCACTGAAGGCCAAGTTCTTAACAAACCTCGGATTTTGGATTAGTTCTACTAACAGCACAGGACATACAAATACGTCATCTATAGTAATATAAAAAGCAGCAGTTGCACTCTTTGTTAATTAGATGCACCCTAGAAAACGTACAAAAAAAACCGCAAAGCATCCTCAGCAAATGATAGGCTCATCCGACGGTTCAGATTGGAAACCCCACATCCTGAGTTGACAGGTGAACTCATGAATGCAAATCACCAGCAATCCTGTTAGAAAATTAGCGCCCCATCACCTCGGCAAACCTCGCCGCTCCCACGCCCGACGACGCTGCGGGCTCCCAACCCCATGCCCAGCCTGCCCAGGGGAGGCCGCGATGGGCTTCCCGGCCGGTCGCCGCCGCCGTGATGCCCGAGGATGCAGCAGCCTTCCTTGTAGCGCTGGATTTGGTGTTAACATGGTTGCCTATTCGTCTCTGGTGGCGCCGTGGTTCCACCGTCATTAACTTGAATCACATATCATTCAGTGGGTTCAATCTCTTCTCCCCTTCCAATTCATTTCATTTGTTTGTGGCTTGAATGATCAACCGATGTAGTTTATCTGGACATACTCTATTTTGCCTGGTAGGTGTTTGATTAAATGCCGTTGTAACAATCTGGAGCTGGATTTAGCATGCATCTGTGTGGTCATATCGTTTAGTTTGATTGTGCAATATGTTTTGGTTATGTATATAGTAGTAATGCCATAAGAATTTTCTCTACAGCTCATTGAAGCATTCAACAATTCTGGTTAATTCTCAAAATAAGAAATACAAGTTTAACATTGTTCCCCGTTTCTGTTTGTAGGATGCATACTCCTATTGTTGGCCTTGTCCTCATAACTGCGGATGGACAAATAAGAAATGGTAGTAATGACTACTGGCTGTGTAAGAATGATGCATACGAGTGAGCAGGTCTTTGTGAACCTATAGATGTTGCTGGTTACGCCTACATGTATCAGACCCCATATATAAATATTGCACATTTATGTTGATTGCTTTTGCTTGTTCTGTACAAGATTCTACTACTTTCCCTCTGGGTCAACCTGTACTCACCATGTGCCACAACAAATGTCAGATTGGTATTGAATCTGCCAGTGCAACAAAAACCTAATGGTGAGGGCACTGACGCTAGTAATAGAATTGTCGATTCAAACCGGTAATAAGAAAACGGATAGCGTATAAGATCTAATGTGGATGGGTTAAGAGACAAAGGTTTAGATAGATTTAGACCTTCTCGAGGAGAAGTAATACCCTATTTCTATTTGAAAATTGTATCCGTCGGGTGTATATTGATCTGACGATTTTGGTTGTGATTATGCCTTTGGAGGGCCTCCTGCCCGCCTTATATAGGTTGGGGGGCAACATTACAAAGATAAAACCTAGCCAGATATGGTATCGGTTTTATAAATCTACTTTAGAATATTTCTGAATCTTACTACACAAAGGAACGTAATACCCAAGTCATGGTCCATTACATATTTCATATACATACTCTATCCCCTATATTCAATCGGATAGACCAGTCGTGTGAGTATATGGTACCAATAATCTTCACAATAGCCTCTGAGACCTTCACAGTCAAAATGACAATTTTCTCTCGAGCTAAATCATCAAAAGCCAAGTGCTTATCTTCGCCATGGTCTCTCGAGTGCTTTAATCAACTCATGAGGCCATGAAGGGCTGAAAAGATTTCAAAATACAATAATAAATATTTACCTATGTACATCGACTAGATGCACCTAATTAGATGTAGCCCTCGACTATGTAGTTAGTTAAACAAGCTAATCATATAGTCAAGAAATAAATAAATCAACCAACCAAGTGGTTTTAACAAAAATGATCTGAGTCAACTAAGTGACTTAATAGCACATACGGTGTAAATCAACGAATTACATGATCCGAGTGATATATTGATTGCTTTTAAAACATGATACACGTAGCCATAGGCCAACTGCATCTTACAAATAATACTAGATAGCAACATACTAGGTCACCTTTGAAATCGCATAACAAATGATTTTAATTTAAAGCCTTCATGCAACGAACAAAGGATTTTAAAGATATTGGGCTCACACCGTGCGCATATCACAAAAGCAAATATGCTTAAGTCCTTATAAGACACACGGATTCACCACACCTGAAAAATATATGGTATACGTGGCGTAAAATCCGAGTCAATAATACTCGTAAATAGATTTACCAACCGCCTATATAATAACCAAAAAATATTATAATTAGCCTAAACCATAATATTGGTCTTTTATTAAAATGCTCACATATGTGACCTAAAGCAATGATATAATATCCAATCAGTTGCTTTGTAAAACACCAAACAATGCTTAACTTTTATATAAAAAAGTTAACGTCAGCCATATAAAGCATCACTATTTGCCACCTTTTAAATTGCATCATACCAACTTTTATAAAAAAAAGTTGTGTAACATCAAGAAAAAAAGGATTTAAAGATATTGGGCACTTGAGCATGCGCATATTGCTAATAGTAAATATGTCTTAAGTCTCTAAAGGCACACGACAGGCCACACCTATGAAAATGGGCTGTAAAAACTCTTAACGGGCTTTGGCGCATAAAAGAAATATTTACCGATACCCTTAAAAAAAATCGCTGCAGCACAATACTTCATCTTCTCCGCCGCTTCCTTTCCAAAATTCCCCCTTCGCGCTCCTGTTCACTATTGCCGCCGCCAGAGCTAGGACAAGGCTCCACTGCGCATCCAACCGCCAAAGCACCCCAAATCTCACGAAGATCCAAAGCGGGTTTCGTTCCCTCATCATCCATCCCCAAATGCAGAGCCAAAAATACAAATCCAAGTTCTCTCTCATTTCATCCATGGCAAAGGAGAGAGAAATCCCTTTCGACCAATGGGCAACTTCAGATGTGGAAGAAAGGCACCTCATGGAGATGGTGAAGGACGGTGTGCTGCTAGCGAAGGAGATCATCGAGTGGCGACCAGCAGCCGACGAAGAGTTTCCCACACCTAGTTCGGGTGAGATCGTCATTTTTACTCATTTCTTCTATTGTGGTTTTGGTCTTCCTACTTTTGATTTCTTCCGCGGTCTTCTAGAGTTCTAGGGGATTAAGATATACTATCTTAACCCTAACTCTATCCTCCACATTGTCGTCCTTATCCATCTTTGCGAAGCTTTCCTGGGAATCCACCCTCATTTTAGCTTCTTCCGTCGCCTCTTCTACTTGAAAGTCCAGCCGTCTAAAGAAAACCCTTGCGTAGGTGGGGGCTCAAGCTTCCAACTGCGAGGAAATCTTCAAAAATTTTATTTCTTCCTGCCTCTTAAATCTTCAAATAAAGGGTGGCATTCTAACTGGTTTTATATTTCAAACCCTCCTCCTTGCATCCCCGAATTCATCGAACTCCCACCTATCCATCAGCCTCAATGTAACTCCTTTGCCTAACAGCACAGATAAGATCGAGGTTGATATCTTGCTAGCCCGGATAGCCAAGATAAAGGAAAAAGGCTTGAAAGGCGAGCAAATCACTTGACGCTTCATCAAATGCCGACTGGCTCCAGTGAAAGAGAGATCCGAGCTAGCTTTCGAGTACAAAGGCCAGTCGGACCCTGATCGCGAAGATCCTTAGTCCATTGACTTCAGAGTCATGTGCCAGAGGATGTATAAAATTTTTTCATCCGGGGTAACTGTAGATTACTCTCATAAACTCCCGGTTACCCCATTCAGCTTGCTTCATCCTCCTCCCCCAGTATGTAGACTTCATTACTTCTCAATAATTGAATATTTCCAATTGCCGCAAATCTTTAATCATTTTCTGTTATGCAGGAAAATAAGCATCTTATCACGAAACCCCCAACTCAAACTCGCCACTTTCCAAAGAGGAGACCGAGTGGTAGAAGCCGAGCGACTAGGGGGCCATTAATCAAGCCACAACAAGGAACCAAACGGCCAGCCACACAACCTAAAACCAAGAAGGCCGAGAAAAAGAAAAAAATAATGGTTCTCGAATCTTCTAATGAGGACGAAGGCCCAGCCCAGAGCACCAGTGAAATTCCGACATCGCCTCTAATGAAGAAAACTGGTTTCAAGCTTAGGACATCTTCCTGGTACGCCATCCATCTAACAAGCTTTGTCTTCAACACTCCGAGCAACAAATCTTGAACACAAATTCTATCTTGTATCTATGCATCACAGAAAACCTCAGGACATCGATCCAACCGGCCATGAAGAAGCTCAGAAAAATACTGAGTCTATTAACCCGCATGCCGGCGAGGTTCCTAACAAGCCCTCGAATGTCGATCAATCGGGAGAGGCTGAAAAAAGACACGAACCAAGAGCCCTTGACTGGAGATCAGTCGGATTTGAATGAACAAGCTGCAACCAACCAGGAGTAGCTAACTAGAAACTAGTCAGTAGGCGCTACTTCAGAATCGCCTTAAGCAGGCGGAGATGAAGGAGAAAACACTAAGGCAACTCCTGGTGAAGATCAACCTGGTTAGGACAAAGAAATAAATGAAGGTAAACCCCTTTAATAGATTCCTTCAAATTTAATGTTTAAGCATAACTCGCTACCTAATCATTAACTCAGACTCAACATCAAATCTTCGAAAGATTCGTTGCCATCAATAAAAATCTAATGGCATTATGTAGATGGTTTAACTCACAGAATAATTTTGAATAAGCAGAAGGAAGCCAAAGAATGTGATCTGCTAGTAAAAAGTCTCAATGAGTCCACCAGGCTACTGAATGTGAGTAAAAACTTACCCCATAACAGAAGTATTTTGTTTTACTCTAACTAACACCTTGCTCTGCTTTTATAGAGAATTTACCGGCAATCACAAGCTAAATTAGAAACCCTGGACAAACTGGTACGTCATCTTAATACCTTGGACTTGGTTCAACAAGAATTCAAATAAGCCAAAGAAACCACCAAGGCTAAAGAAAAGAAATTAAGAGGCAAAATAAGCCAGCTCCAGGATACAAACTTGGAATATTGTAGATCCGTAAATGGTAAGCAAATAACTCCACAAATGTTTTGTCAATCTTGTCTTTCAGATATTAACTTGGGTTTGTATATCACAGCCCATGTGTCTTAGATCGAGGCCCTAAAGGCCCAACTACAAAAGGCTGAGTAAGCTAACACTAATCTCCAAGAAGACAAAGATAATGTCATAGCTGAGTTGGAAGGTAAATCCTTTGATACTCATCTTAAATCTTGAAAATTACTTGAAAATATGTCGTGTGAGTTGTATTACTTGAGTGTGCAAAGCAAAAACTCAAGCTCAATTTGAAGTCTTCAATGAGCGAATCAAGAGGGCAAAATAAGTACAGGATGACATCACCAATTGCGCTGCTCCTGTACTCCACGCCATCTTTCAAAATAGACTCGAATCTAGTTTAGAAGATATCTTCGAGATCTTCGACAAAGGCCGAGGAACACTCCAAATAAGTATTACAAGAATATTGCCGAAGAAGCAACCATGGGAGCTAGTCAAGCCTTGGCCATGACCAAGTCACTATATCCCCGAGTGGATATTAGTGTAGTCAGAGATGGTTATGCGGATGGCACCACTAAAGGAAAAGGATCCAGAAGGAGAAGAACTTTGGCTTAGATCCCAGTTGAAGAAAAAGGATCCAGAAGGAGAAGACCTTTGGCTTAGATCCCAGTTGAGCTGCCTGTGAGAGTGGAGTTGAAGCTTCGCTAGATTTTTTTTCCGCTGTAGTTTCTTTCGTGATGAGGACTAAGTGCCTCTTCTATAAGTATTTATCGCTTTAATTTATTTGTTACTGTATATTCAAATTGTCGATTTGTGTACCTCGGCTAATTCCTGGATGAGGGTTAAATGCACAAATTAGTTTGGAAATTACTTGTGAATTTCTGGGCGTGATACCTGTCCCGATTCGTAGTACTAGGATGGGTCCCACCATGCCCTAGGGCCCGCTTGGCAGTGAGAGATGTGACAGAGGTTGAGTGAAAAGCTGAAAAGTGGCCAAGTCTATGACTGTGGCGAAATTCCAACTTTGACCCCAAGTTTAACTATTTTCAAGAGCTATTTTAATATGATGGTCAATAGTAAAATTGTAGTATGACACTTACTCTATGTTTTGGATCAAGTCCCACAGTCAAAAGCATTTTGATCGAAATTTGGGAGAGTGCCAAAATAGGCTCCAGAGAATCTATAATTTTCCAGATTTTGAATTTAATGAGTGATTTAGTTGAGCTACCTAATGGTATGATAACATTTAGCCAAAATTACTGTGAGTTGTATATGTTGGGTAGCATTTATGTGAATATTTCCATGATTTGATGTTGGACCCATTATTTATTAAGAAATTCACTAAGCATAACTTTATATATGTGTTCCTAATGTATAAATGCATCTTAGAATTTATAAAACAATATATTTAGATTATTCTTGACCTGAGGTGATGTTGTTAGGCTTGATTTTCAGTCCACCATGCACATGTCATAAGTTATTTATATATATTTATTTATGTTAGGTCAAGTATACCTTTAAGTGGCAATTTAGGGTAAATTATAATACATGTGAATTATTGTGTTTATAAAACCTTATGCTGATGACAATGTCCAGATTAGTTTGTCAAATTTAATTTATTGGAGTTTGCCACTGGTTATGTTGAAATATTCAAGTTGTATGATTTTTAGATAATGATTTCCAATAATTAGCATTAGCCCCTTTTAATTTAATAGATTGCCTAAATTTTTAATTAATATTCATAAGACCTATTATGTAATTCAAGTAAGATCCAAAAACACATAAAAAGACTCAAATAACACACCATAAATTATATATGCAAGCTTACTATGTTTTACATTCTCATTTTAAATTAGAAAAGAAAAAATTTTAATTTGTTTGCAAATTTTTCTTATTAGCACAAGCTAGATTACTCTCATCTAGGTCTTAGATGGAAACTTTTTAGGATTTCATTTTAGGAAAAACATTTTTGAAATTTTTGGATGCAAAATATAAAATTCAAATTTTGGTTATGTTACAAGTACTAAATAGTATAGTTCCACTTGTCATTGGAGAAATACTATGTATGCAGGGATATGCTACAAATAAAGGAGAAAACGCGTCGGCATGCGAAGAAACACAACTTCCAACGAATCACGTGAGAGCAAACAAATTGGAGGGCCCACAAGTCAGATCAAGCTGACTTAATTGAAAGCTAATCCACTATGCATCGACCAAGGGGTCCACTTGTCAATCTCTAGAGAGGTTGGTGGAGGTATGGCGGTTTACCTGGTTCGGCCGAACCAGGGGTTTGGATGAACTAGGGGTGGCACCCCTCGCCATTGCCTTCCACGTGGTGGCTCCTAAGTGACTCCTAATGATGGTTATGGGCGTTAAACAACATTGGCAACCATTATTAGCAACTATAAAAGGATATCACTCTCTCACTCCCAAAACACACCTCAAGGAGCAATTGTCTCATTCCATACATTGTATTCTCTCTGGTTGTAGTTGTCAGTGTCAAGGATAAGGCATTCCTCCTAAACACGGGTTAATGAAATATGACAATACAATATACTTGATACTGTACGAGAAGGTAGCCTTTAATTAAGGAAATACAGCTAATAAAGAAGGAAATTATCTTCCAAGAATAGAAGGTGTCAGAATCCTAGTCGAGGAAGATAAGGTTTCCTTAGGCCTGTATCCAATTTTATCTCTTCGAGTTCTACTTCGAGTAGGAGATGATCTATGCTATATATACCAGGCCCCCACGTTCAAAGAGGGCAATTGAGTTGCAAGCCATAGCGAGAGTCATGCCCAGAAGCAATCCGAACGAAGTCAGCGTCGTATTCACCGAATAGATTTTGTTAGGTCATTCTCTATAGCATCTAGTAAGCGGATTCATCTAGTGTTTTATTCCCCATTGTACTCTGAGCGATATTCCCATAGATAATACATATAAACTAGAGTAGGGTTAATACTCATCTTGAGGGTCCAAACCAGTATAAATCCTTGTCCTTTGTCCGCTTGATCTACTCTCATGTATACCCTGATTCCAACGATCCGCATATTTTATAAATACCATGTTCAGCGTATAGTCTGTCGACAGTGGCACGCTAGTTAGGGGGCTTGGTGATAGAAATTTTCGACGAGACGAATTCAAGAGCATGATTTCCCGACGAGGGCTTCTACGATCAACCTGGCCTAGGATATCCAACCCAGCCAGCCTTCACCATGGTCCAAGTCGGCTCCATCATCTTCCCAGTCTTCACCGTTGTCCCAATCACGCCTCGGTTGGCAGGTGCTAAGGACAAGGCCATGGCGACGGCACGAGCGAACACATCCCTCAACACAGCTGCTTCTCCGATCCATACCGAGAACGAGGCACCAAAATCTCAATCCATTGATAGAACGGCTCGAGCTTCGGTCCCAGTCGATAGGCGTACGCTGACAAGGAAGTCTGCCGACAAGGATGATAGTGGTATCCAATCCATAAGACTTCCAGTCATCCGTTGGCTGGATGTCGTGTCATAATCCAAGCAAAAGCTGAACTCAACGCTTGCGAGGAGCGTGGGATCCAGCGTGTTTCTCTATATAAGGCGTGGTGCACAATCCATAAATTCAAGAGTCACCCCTAACCAGCTACGAGATATTCTTGAAGCTTACGGAACTAATTACTCGAGTTCCATGTTCCCCAATCCATTCTCGTAGAGATCAATCTTGCACTACATATGTGGACAACAACCCTTCAGATCGCATGGTGGGTTACATCGGAATTGATCCAAATGAACTATTTGTTCTCCACAGCTTGGAGAGCACGGAATCTTTTGGCTTGAATTCTCCACGCAACGTGAATGTGGTTGACGTCAAAATCGAAGATAGGGGTGGAGATGACCGTACACTGCGGTGTTCCATAGAGGAGGGCGAGTTCGTGAAATCTCAAGACGTAGCCCCTCCTCAAGCTGAGCTTGTCCATTCTCCCGACGAACATTTCACCACCTTCAATAATATGATCAGACAACCTTCATTCAATCCAGCAACTCACCCAGAAGCGGATGCCTGGTTAAAGCGAACGGAGTCCCCTGTCACGAATCTCTCCGCTTTCATCGCCGCGGCAGGACCGCCACCTCTATACATTCCTGCTCAATGAGATTGCCAAGAACATTAGTGCCACCAACGACCCTCAAAATGGCGAACCTCGCATTCCTGACGATGCATCGCCAAACGGCGAGCCCAACAAGTGCCTTCCCGACAAGACACAAGTGATCTCCGTGACTAGCTAAATGGTCAAAGGTGAGAACGGCAAGATCAACACGATGATGGACGCTGACAACCTATGATCATCGACATTGGGGCAGTCGTCGGGACAATAATCGTGATCGAGACAACAATCGTGAGTGTGACCAAGGTCGTGATCGCCAAGATAACCCAGTACATCGAGGTGACAAAGAGCAAGCTTCACGTCACCATCGTGATGACCAAGAGGACTATCGATCCCCGCCGCCAAGGCGTGGCCGAAGTCACGATTGCCAATCTCGTCGCCGCACCCCCGACTACGGTGATCCTTCGTTATCATCTATTGGCGGTTTCCATGGCTGTCAAGGTCGCTGACCACCCTTCCTACCCGAAGGCGGATGTAGAGCCTTTAAGTCTTCTCTTCGAGAAGTGAACTGGCCCCAAAAATTCCATCTCGTAGCAGTAGAGAAGTACGATGGGGGCATAGACCCAGAGGAGTTCTTACATGTATACTCTACTATTCTACACACCATCGGCGCAGACGACAATGCACTTGCAAATTACTTACTAGCAGTGTTGAAGGGATCTGCTCAGTCATGGCTACTACACCTTCCCCGAAATTTGATATTTTCCTGGGCAGATCTTTCGAAGAAATTCATCGCAAATTTTCAAGGCACCTACAAGAGACACGCGGTCAAGAACAATCTACATGCCCTCAGGCAGAAGCCCGGTGAACCTCTTCGAGATTTTATCTGACGTTTCAACGAATGTCAGAACACAATCCCTAAGATCACCGACGCATCCGTAATACGGGACTTCAAGTCAGGCGTTCGAGATCGCTATATGATTCAACAGCTGGCGACAACGCGGGTGATGTCCGTAATAAAGTTGTTTGAGATCATTGATAGGTGTGCTCGCACAGACGAAGCTATCCAAAGGAACGACGGGAAGGGGAAGTCGGTGGAAAAGAAACAACCAGCCAAGAAAGACAACCCGGAACCAAGTCATAAATCTAGTCACAAGATAAAAATGCTCCCCAACAACCTCCTCCTCAAAATGACGGCCCATTACGACAATGGTATCAGGTGCATAAGACTAGCGCTCACACATTCGAGGATTGCATTTGATTCCAAAAAGCCATGGCTAGGAAGATAGCCCAAGACAAGGGAAAGAGAGTTCGTATGGTAGAGAAGGGCAATCATGATCTTCCGTCCGACGACAAACCAGGTTTCCCCTACTTCTACCAACACGTGGCACACATCTTCGGCAGCTTGACCTCTTATTCTTCAAAAAGAGAATACAAGAAGGTAGAACACAAGATGTGCTCCGCAATCCGGGGGTCGATGTCTAAAATGAAGTGCTCAAATCAAAAGATTGAGTTCTCTTACGTCGACACCAAACTCTGACGACAACCCCAGGGCGATATCCGATAGTAGTGGATTCTACTAGCCGGATGTTAACAGCAAAATTTGGTAAAGATATGCTAAGATGGAGCTAGATCCAAAGTGGATTTGAAGGGATAGGATTGTTTCCAAAAACAGAACAGCGCATCGGCCGAAAGCCATATTGGCCGATACAGAATCGGACTCGAACAGCCGATACGGGCAACATGAGTCCATGTCAGACTCAGGAAGGAACTTGAAGATATTGCCAAACAAGAATTGAGTCCAGAAGAGGTACTTGTATCTATTAATTAGGAATAAGAGTTAGTTGTTTCCTTTGAAGGGATTCGTGGTAAGAGTCCGCTACTCTAGTGCGGACACGTTGTAATTCGGTATAGGTTTTGCAGTAAAGCATATCAAGAGAGCGCACAAAGCCTGCAAGTTGGAGATATGGGGTGTTTAATCCTGGACCTATTTCATTTAAACCTGGGTATGTGGTGTTATTTTCCCCTTGGGCTAAAGACGGGATATAACAGTAAAACTCTTCCCACTCGGATAATTCACATCGAAGTCGGGTAATGGCGACATAAACGTAGTTTTGCATAGCAGAACTGCTGTCCCAACCATATCCAGTATACTGACGATCTTCCTCTGATATGGTTCTACCCCGAATGCTTACCCGGGCCATCACTGCTATTTGGGAACTTCCAATGATTTTTGTAAGGATATGATATTCTGGTGGATAAGTAAATCGGGCATACTGTAGCATGAGCCAAAGCATGTATTGAGTAGAATCCACAGTGTAACCACGACTATAGTAGAATGGTGTATACATGGTAGGCATCTACAGGAATATATGGAAAATAATGGTTAGAGGAAAATCTGGATTTTAACAATTGCAAGTCGAAAGTTAATTTGCAATAAATAATATCCTACTCTCTCTTTAACCCATATACAACTATATATGTTTTTGTTATTGTTCTTGTCAAAAATAAGGAATACTAGTTTTTTTTATATGTTTTAAGTGTTGAGTTGCTGCAATGTGCAAATCTTGCAACCAACCAAAAAGGGGTACAAAATATGTACATAGAGCCATCTCAACTCAAATCCTTAAATTTGCTTATAGCTTGCTCCTAATCAAGATAGTTATATTTAGACTTGTGGGGGCACGTGAAAATTTCATAATTCTTATTAATAGGTTTAGATCGAAGTGATACACTATCCCCCTTAAAATAGAAAGAAAAATTTGGGATGGTGTTGAACAAAAGTCTTAGTGGAAAACAAAAATTTCCCATATCCTTAGCTCTGCCCTACACACTTCTGAGATGAAAACAGTAGGCAACAACTAGGCTAGAGGAGTGATAAAATGGGAAAAAATTTATATTCAAGTTCTAAAAAAGTCTTCTTAATCCTGGGAAGTTGTGATTTTTGGACAAATGATTTGTTTCATAGAAAACGGAGAAGATAGGTGATGCAGTGCTGGAACAGATTGTTCAATGCCGATGTCGAATTTTTATATAAAAATCTAGAGGTGCATAAATTGGAAAAAAATCAGGGAGATGCATATTTGAGTTGTTAAGCTACCCAGAAGAAACCAAGATCTTATCACTTTTAGTTTGGGCTACACAAATTCGACAATCAGACTACCAACAGATTTCAGGACATGACCATGCAGTGCTAAATGAATTTTTACACCATGATACCCAGACTCAAAAATTTTACCAAAATTCATGGAGCTATATGGATTAGTGCATTAGCTACTGTGAAAAGAGAGAATGTTTTTATCTTATAATTTGAGCTTCACAAAAATATGAATGCTGCTGTCCACACATTTCAGAACATGTGCAACTAAGATGAAATGAATTTTTGATCATGTTTAGGTTTGATAAATTCTCCATTTTACTATGACATGAAACTTAACATAATGCAGAAGTTATATGATGTTTGGGAATTCATTCTAAACAAGCAATCAAGGATTAAGGCACAACAATTTCCAACCACCCCAAGACTACCCGTTCTAGGCCATAACGGTGAATTTTGAAATGTCGGGATAGAACAGTTGAAAATCCACCAAATTCATTTGGTATAGAGATAACATGAGAGAGTGTCAATCCTACCATGTATATCAAGTTTTAGATTTTATCAAACCATTTCTAAAGCATATAAGCTATAGGCCATCTTCAATCCGATATTTTGCAAATCTCGATCTAGTCAATAAGAGTAGTTGGCAAATGAATTTGAAAACTCTTCAAAATACTTTGGTACTGGTTTGTAATGATTAATGACTGTTTTCAAACACATTTTTACAGAAATACCATTTTTTCAAAAGGTGTCGGTCCTATGGAACAAGAATAGAAGTTTAAAATCAAAATATAGACTTAGGGAAAAGCAATTCCTTAGAGATGGATGAGATATAAGATTGTAGTAGATTTTCAAAAATAACTTGTAGCTGAGAACATGGTTCTCAAAATAATTTTAAGAAGCCAATCTAAACGACCATTTTAAGAGGGTTCCTATAGTCGGACAATTGCTCTGATACCACTGCTGTAAAAGACACCCCGAGTTAAATATTATGTAAGCTACCTGAAGTGATAGTGCAAAACTATTAGTTGGATGGGGTCTAACAATAATCAAGTAAAACAATAACCATCCAACCTCATCGCTACCCTATCAAGTCAAATAACATATAGAGTATAAAACCTAAAGCGCCGAGTAAAGAGTATAGGGGATATTGCTGGGACTTTAGCATGCCAGTCAACTTCAGCCTGAGACATACCCGTCAAACCACACGAAGATGGCGACCAGATGTGTTACACATCTCAGGAGACTTGACAAAATTCGCTAAAGCTCTATGACATCCCAAATGCTCAATACTCATACTGGTGTAGAACTAGATCCCAGGATAAGCTCTAGTTCCACACTTCCATCTAAGCGATGAAGATCAGAATAATAAGGAGTAAACACAAATAAACTTTACTCTACATCTTTATTTAAATACATAGGCCAATCGGCCAGATAATTACTGATCCGCGGAAGCTTGGCTACCCGAAACCACAAGCAGCTGACTAGGGGGTAACCCATATAGATCCAGTCCTAGAAGAAGCAATGATCTTCCGAATCACTCAAATTAGACTAAGCATACAACCTGCAAATGGATATTCCAGTATGACAAGAGTTAGTACATTAAACGAATTAATATACCGGCAAGCACAATACAATCCTATCATACTACATATATGGCATATAACCAAAGAAGGCTATTTGTAGCTTATTTTAGCATAAAGCAAGTTTTAGTTCACAATCATTTGTAAAAGAGTTGATAATTCAATTAACAAAACATTAACTTGATTATATCATAATGTTCACCATAATAGCATCATAATAATATACTTGATTGCCCACCAGGCATCAAGTCTCACATTCATCATCAATATAACATAATTATCATAACTCAACCCAAGTTACCATTTTCAAATCCATAGTTCACAAAGCATTATTTGAAAACATAAATCAAAGTCTATACTCATGACACTTCACCAAGTCGCTCATGACCGTGAGCACGGCTAATCGATTAGTTTTAGAGAACTCTACAGAGTTTGTACAGCTTTACCCACATGGTATGAACACTCTAGTTTGTTTCGTGTTTGTAAGGCACTACCACACTCTTCATGGTGAATGTGGTCTAGAGGTCATAATGTAGCCTTTACATTACTTAACGCCTAGCCTTGCATCAGCGATGGCAAGTGTGAATCCATCCTGGGAATGACCCAAAACCATTAGGTGGCGGGCCCACGCCTTAAACCTAACACCGTGGCAGCGAACACATCCGTTCGCCCATGAGGCACTTAACCGTTGAATTGGACAGACTTAGATGCCCATACTGTGAAGCGGACCATCCGTCCCCACACAGAATCACACACACACAGTTAGTAATATTTGCTAGCATTATAATCAACACACACTCATGGGTAGTTCCTATGAATCATCGCTTAGACTAATTCATTCTACTCCAACCTACCAATATGCAAGGCTAGATTTTAAGTAACTTAATTAGCTAAGGCCACCCCATAAATAGCACATGTGGATGTATGGTATACTTAAGTTGGTGACACGAAGTGCAGTCCTTAATCAACTCAGGCGAACACTCCCCCTATCGGTGTGCAACTACCACCAATATGCATACCACTTGCCGCCCAAGTCCAAAATCATTTTACTCACACTTTAGTTCGCAAATATTTAACATTTTCATTTTCAGTTCAGTAATAATCAAATATTCAAAATCCCATTCATTAAGTCATAAGATTGGTCATTTGCATAGTTCTAGGCATGGCTAAGCAAATGGCATACATAAAAGCATATATAGACTCCAATGAGCATTTATAAAGTACTCAAATCCATCCTCTGGTTACAAATAGAAGAGTAACAACATATCAAGGTTATGCAGCAATAAGGTCACAGCTACCATTTACTAAGTTTCAAATATCGTTGTTAATCAAATACATATGCAGTTTTGCAAACAACACTTTTCATCTCCCAAATCATGAGTTTCAATGTGATCAAAGAAGAGAGGAGGAAAGAACTTGCCTTGATCTTGAATAGTATGAATACCACCTAAGTCACTCCTTCACCGTCAATGCAATTTATCTAGACAAATGACACGATATGCAAAAAAATACCAAATTATAAGAAAAATACAAAATGCTCTAAAATGCATGACCTGTGTACAATGGATAGGTTCTGACCTAAGATGAATTTAGGTGAAAGAATTCTTATTTAATCTCTTTTGATTTGTGAGTAATGAATTTTCTAAGTTTGTGTTGACATATAGTATTATTTACTTATGTAATGTTGTGAAACATTTTAATGTATGATTTTGACCAAGTTAACCTTACTGGAATGAAGAGGATTGTTTTCTAAGACTAACACAATTGGTTTCATAATTTTTAGAGCTAGTATGAATTTCTTATGTATTATACAAGTAGTAACGTGTCCTATGTTAATAGTTAGTAATATTAATTTGAGGGTATAATTTGCACTAAATGTTCCAGATTTTGACCAACATAAGTAAAGAGCATAATCATATGAGTCTAACCATATTTTACTTTAGCCTATTTGGAGCTAAAATACATTCTATATGGAATTCACAATTTATAGGTTGTGGTTCAATTTCTTATTGCATCAATAATATGTTAAGGATGTTTTCTATATTAAAAGTACTACATTTTATCTTACAGTGCACAATGGTACATGGGTGTGAATCTAACAGGACTTAGTTCACTTCATTTTCAGTTAGGATGAATTTCCTATAATTTTTAGAAATTAGATTGTACATGTGGTGGTTATTTTACTATACAAAAAGTGTGAAATTTTACATCACTAAATTAAAGTTCATACATTTGTGATTCCACAGAAATTTAGTTCACTCCATTTGGAGTAAAAATGAATTTTCTACAAATTTTACAAGTTAGAGTATGTTTTATGTTAACTATTTCTTATATGAAATTTTAGAAATAAATATTGTACCGTAAGTGTAAGTTTTTATTGTACAGCATTAAAGTTCACAATTTTATCAACCTACTAAAGTTGATTTCACCTCAAAATGAGTTTATTTGATTTTATATGAATTTTACAAGTTATGCATAATTCTCAATTGAAAAGATAACGGTTTAGTCATTTTCTTTAATAGTTTGAATTTTAAATATATGGGGTCCACTGGCCAGTCTCTGGGCAATATGCAAAAAGGCCCCTAGGGTTCCAGAAATCAACCCGTAGTCCAAACATGTGCTAACACAATATCATTAAGAGTCCCTGTTGTTTTTAATTATTACTAATAAATCCTTGGTCCCACATGTAATTCTAAGTAATCTTACAAATTAAACCTTACAAATTTTAAACCTTTGCTAAGCCGAATCTTTAGCGCCTAATTAAGTGGGGCCCTCATGTCAGCAGCACGGCAGTTGGGAAGGCAGGGCAGCGGCATCCCGGCGAGCTTCTCGTCGGCGGCAACGGCGAATGGTGACCGATCTCGGCGAGGAACTAAAAGAGAAAATGGAGAGGCATTCCTAGCGAAGCTATTGGTGGTCTTCCCGCAAGCTACGGTGGCCGGAATCGATGGCGACAGCAGCGCAAGCGGTGGTAGGTCTTGGGTTGCTTATGCATGTCGAGCCTTGGCTTGTTTCCGTGCGAATGGGTGCCTGCATGCATATCTACAAGGGTCCTAGGTACTCACCGAAGTGCTAGAGAAAGTTGACGAATCTTGGTCATTGTTGAACGCTTGTGGAACGGCTCGGCGGCGGCACTTTTCTTCGGTTGAACGACGATGTCGCGAAGGAGTCGACGATCTGCCAAGCATGCATGTCCACCAGGTCATAGAGGTTCAGGGATGCTCCATATGCAAGGAATTAGTTTGGAGCTCACCGGAGTAGATGTATTTGGAGATGGAGATGGACGTAGTTGAGGAAGAAGAGGCCGATCTCCTTATTCACGGCTCCGTGGTTCGATTCCTTCGATTGGCGGGCTCCTGGGGTCATGGTGAAAATGATGGTGTGGCGGTTTGTCTTGGCTTGCTCGAGGATGGCCGGACGACAATGATGTCGTAGCGGTGGTGCTCTGGAGCTCCCGTGGGCATGGCGGCGTTTCGGCTAGATGGCTGCAATACAAGAGGCAAGATAAGTGGGGATGGAATCAGCATCTTGTGTGGGTAATAGAACACAAGAAGAGAGGAGACGACTGTGGCTCGATGGCGATGGCGACGGTCATCGTCTTCACGGCCGGCGACGAAAGTATGGGCGACGGAGAGGCTGGGCTCCCTTTCTCTCGGTTGGATCGGCATTGGGATGGAGAGAATGGTCGTGTGACGCGGCTGGGAGACGATTAGGCGAGCTCGGTGTCGAAACTTGGTTTCGGCAATAAGAATCTAGGGGTAGCAGTCAAGAGCCAAACACGATGGGTTAGTACACAAAAGGAATTTAGACAGGTTCAGGCCCTCTCTTCGAGAGGTAATACCCTACTCCTGTTTCGGGGATTCAATCCGTCGAGTGATTTATTGATCTCTTGATCTCTTTCAATATGTGCTCTTGTGAACTTGTGCGCTCGTGCGTGTTATGTCTTCTGATTGTCTATATTCGGCCCATCCCTCAAGGGATACCCCTACCCTCCTTATATAGTCTCGGGGGGGTTTACAAGTTGGAGACCTACTCATACTCTAAGTCGGACTCCTCCATCTTACCAACTTTGGACTATGAGCCATTACCTTATCTCAATGTAACGTAATACCCAAGTCATAGCCGGTTTACATAATCATGAGGCATAACCTATCCCCTATGGTAAGTCAGATAAGCTAGCCGAGTGGGTATCCGGTACCCATAATTTCCACAGTAGCCTCCGAGACCTTCACAGTTGACGAGATAACTTCACCTTGACCCAGAACAACACATAGCCGAGTGCCTCCTTAGCCGAGTGCTTCCTTAGCCAAGTGCTTTCATCATCTCTGCCTGAGTCTCCCGAGTGCTTTTTCATCCAATAGAAAGGCTGTGAAGGGCTGAAAATATCTCAAAAATTTCTTAAGAATAGATATTTAGGTGCATCGACTGATGCACCTAATTAGGTGTAGCCCCCGATTATGTGTTTAGTCAAACAAACTAAGCATATAGTCAAGAACTATAATAATCATACTATCCTGAGTTAAATAAATGCCTAGCCTAAGCCAAAAGCAATTATAAAAAATCATATAACACATAACCTTATAATCAAGGCATAGTGTATATTGAATTCCAAGTACTCGGCAAGCTCATGCTTATCCGAGTCGTTTTGCCCGAGTCATCTCAGAACAAACAACTCAGCCAACCCTCATGGGTAGAAAATCTGAGTTAATAATTCATCAGTCATCTGGAAAATATGACCAAAATATTAAATAGCTCAGGCCATAATACTAGTCTTAAAAAGAAGCACACCAAGGTGGCAAATCAGCATTGATATATAAAAAATCAAATGCTTTATAGAAAGCAAACAGCTCCTGCAACCTATAAAAAAGTTACCAGGAAAGTAATAAAAAACTTTACTGTTTGTCACCTTCCAAGTTGCATCGTACCAACCTTCAACAAGTTGTGTAACTGCTGTATGAAAGGATTTTGAAGGTATTGGGCAATAAAACACGCACATATTGCCAGGGCAAATCTGCTTAAGTCCCTAGAGACACGTGTCAAGCCACACCTGTAGTATGGGCCGTAAGCCTCTCATGGGTCTCGGCCCAAACGCAAGAAAGCTTACTGATACCCTAAATTCTCTAAAGCGTCGGCGTCTTCCCCGCCGCTTCATCTTTTGATCCGAATGGTTATCCCTCATGGGATGCACCAAAATAGATTTGATAATTGAATCCCGACTAGCGCAAGAACTCATCTTGTGACCTTTGTGGAAAATAATGATTGATCCAGACCATGAATATAGGAGATAAGCTCGTGGTCATGTATTCATGTCTTATATAACCGGAATAAGTCCAAATTGAAGGTATGATCCTCGTGCTAGAGCTATTAAGCCCCTGAGCATGTTGCTTGTCCTTCTGTCGCAGTCGAGGTTACCCATTGGTGGCAACTGATGCAATCAATATGGAAGCGAGACCACCAATGTGAAGATAAAATTGCCCATCAAAGGTAACGAAGATATCAATGGTGGAGACATAGTTGCCCATCAACAGCGATGGCGAAATCCACCAACCATGGAGACGAAGAAAATAGTCGGCGGTGACAAACGTAACCAACAGTAACGACGACTGGCGGCAGCAGAGATGGTTGGCTATGAAGATGAAGTTTCTCAACAACGGTGACAGAGAAGCGTTGTTGTGGAATTGAGAAGATCAGTCGGCAACAACAGATGAGGCGACTAGCAGTAAAAACGATGACGCCTATCAATGGCGACGCAGTAGGCCAACCTGTTGTAGAGACAAAGTTGCCCGTCAACGGTGACAGAATTGATTAGGCCGAAGAGACATGGCAAGGTGTTGATGAAGATGGCGACGTTGATATCCCAGTCAAATTTTAGTGTAGACGAAGCCCAAACTCCTGAAGCAAAGAACTTGGTTGACAACAGTTGACTGAAGATGAAGATAATGCCGATGATGAAGGTGCCGGTGATAATAATCAAACTGTTGAGAAGATATCGACGCCCAAGTAATTTCCTTGACGCTAGCATGTGTGTGGCAAAGAACTCCAAACTCCATGACATATAAATTAAACCTTGAACTTGACATTTGAAAAACTTGGAATAGACTGTAGCATCAACTGAGAGCCAAAGTTATCGGTGAAAATGTTGGAGTCATTGAAGTAGAAAGCTTGCTCTGGAGCGAAGATTTTGAGTATTGTATTTGTGTAGCCCCCGACTCTATGCTTAGTTGGGAAACAACTGATCATAGAGTCAAGGACTATAGCTTGTCATTGAGTTGTCATTGCTTGAGTGAAGATACGCATTGAGAATGTCATGTTGAGACTCTTGGAGACGTCGTAGTTGGTAAGTGACGAAGCTTGCGAAGTAGAGGCAATAGAACTAGTCGATGACGAAAACGTAGACACCCAACAACGGTGGTGTGAAAACCAACCGTGTAGGCGGAAACACCAATCGGCGGCGGCGAAGGCAGGCCAATGATGAAGTCGTAGACACCCAACAATAGTGATGTCACCAATCAACTGTGTAGGCGGAAACACCAGTCGGCGGCGGCGAAGGCACGCCGGCGATGAAGTCGTAGATGCCCAACAACGGTGATGTCACCAATCAACCATGTAGGCGAAAACACCAGTCGGTGGCGGCGAAGGCAGGCCGACGATGAAGTTGTAGACGCCCAACAACGGTGATGTCACCAATCAACTGTGTAGGCGGAAACATCAGTCGGCGGCGGCGAAGGCAGGCCAGCGATGAAGTCGTAGATGCCCAACAACGGTGGTGTGTCCAACCAACCGTGTAGGCGGGAAACACCAGTCGGCGGTGACGAAGGCAGGCCGACGATGAAGTCATAGACGCCCAACAACGGTGGTGTGTCCAACCAACCGTGTAGGCGGAAAACACTAGTCGGCAGCGGCGAAGGCAGGCTGACGATGAAGTCGTGGACGCCTTGGCGTAGAATTTCGACCCGTCCAACAAGAAAGCGGGTTCCACGTTTCCACGGCGGCCTGGGAGGTCTGCTTAACTCCAGTGCAGGTCTAATGGCTTGCCTAGGTGTCTATAGGGCGTGCCAGTTGATTTGATCTGCAATCAACAAGAATAAACAAGTAAACCATGTTAGAACCGATGGTCGATCGGCCGATACGCCGATGTTGCATCGCGGGAGCCTAGCCGATAGGGCAAAGCTATATCGGCTTACTTGAGGTAATAATATGATGGAACTGACAAAATAAACCTAATCCCATCGACCCATGTTAATATGCTTATAACAATTTAATGGAATCGGCCGATGAGGGTTGCACAAAGATAAATACACTAGCTAATACTCTAGTGCGAACTTATATGAGTCAATCGGCCAATATAAATATACCAATTACAGAGAGATCCTGAGAATACCCTGTAACCAATATACTTATATTCACCAATCTGCTTCCATAAGTGGCAAATACATGCAAGAACATAGATAATCACATGCATTGGGTAAGACCGGTTGAAACCCCAGTGCTATCCTTAATTACGACCGAAAAACAGGCTTTGAGTTAGACCTCGAAACACGACTAAGGTCGATAGCAACTCAGAGTGTAGATCGAGAATTAACACAAAGAAAATCAAGTCGTTGATCGCTTTTGGGGATGGTAGATGCCTTAGATAATCTAGATGAGCAAGCTAATTCAATCATCGCCGGCAATAAACCCTAAAGTGAGTTAACCGCTGGCCAGATAGAATTAGAAAACCACATCAAGATTAGCTAACACATGATAAATGACGATCACATAGCCAGGGCTTAACGTGCCTAAAATGACACGCTAGCCCCGACGATGGAGATCGTCGGGTACGAGTTCTTACCTCTGCTCTAGGGAAGCAAGAACTCACCGAGAGATAACCTCTTGCGAGGGTTGGCGATGCGCCGAAAGTAGATTAAACTGTGTTTGTTTTGTTGTAATTGATTGAGAGAGTTTCTATGTACAAACTACCGGGATATTTATACCCGAGATTACAACATGGTCCGTGTAGGACACAATCTTATCTCTAACTAACAAATAAGTCTTCGCGGCAGACTCTTGCCAAAAATTAGATCTAAACCTACTTAATTTACAAGATACAATTGCCTAAAACCGAGCCTTATCTCTATTTGGCAACCACCTTAAAGTTTATCTCGAGCCCAGACCAAGCCCATGCTAACTCTATCAACTTCCTGACTCTATCGGGCGATGGCTATATTGAATCCGTATCGGCCGATACACCCTTTCTGCTATAGCCTCTTTTAGTCCGGTGCACTCACCGAGTCCGATACAAGACCTGGTCCGACTCCAACTTGGCCCTTCTTCTCTGCGTCGGTTTTCTCTTTTCCTCTCTGAGTAGATTACGAAAATCTGCTGTTAACACATGCCCCCCAATTCCGCTTCATTATATAATGCGGCGGAATTAGCTCCGAAAAACCCATCGACTTCTTCGCTAGGGTTTGTCTGAAAACCGCGCAGATCCAAATTCATAACCCTCCGCCGCCGAGTTCCTCGTGGATTTCTCCATTAGCCACCTGCGCCTCCCGACTCCGGCGACTCCTCGACGTCCCATCGGCATCGACCCCTTCATCGGCAACCTCTTCAATCGCATCGATGGCCTCCCTGCCGTTCTACGCTTCTGATATCCCCGTGGTAAGTCAACCCTTTCTGAGTTCACATTTTCGTTTTCCCTCCGAGTTTTTTAAACTAGGGTTCCTGCTATTGCCCCCCGTGCTTTATCTCTAATCACTATTCCACGCTGTATGTCTTCAAAAACCAAATCTTGATTCCCACCAATGACAAGTCACATCGGTTCCTGCTAGGCCCTATGGGCAACCTTGACCCAACCTGGTTGATAAATGCAGAAACAAATAGGATCCCCTTTAAGGAAGCAAAGCCCAATGTTGCCTCATGGAAGCATACCTTCAGATCTTGGCCATCCAAGTTCAATGGCTACAGGACTTGGTACAAGAGGATTGCTGCGGCCAAGCAAGTCCATTGGGATGAGATAGGAATCGGCCAGTGCATCGCTCTGTCTTTGGCCGATACCAAGAAGAACGAGCCCCTGATGTCAGCAGCCACCTACTTCTAGTCCAGTACCTTGAACGCCTTTCTGTTCCGGCAAGGTCCGATGACCCCAACGCTGATAGATGTCGAGATGCTGACAGGACTTGATATACACTCTGAAATAAATCCCTTCAACCTCCTCATCAATAGCAGTCATAAGCTGAAGACCAAGAAAATTGGAGATTGGTCTGGATACATATCTGAACATATGGAACAGGGATCTGTGTCAGAGAGAGAACATGTGGCTTTCTTAACTCTGTGGCTAGAGAGGTTCGTCTTCTGTGGGTCAACCTGCGGCCCTACTTTGAATTGCCAACATCTAGCCCAGGCCCTGGCAGTAAAGAAACAGATTCCTCTAGGCCGATATCTCCTTGGAGCTGTCTATCGGCTGCTTTATTCTGCCACTCAAGATCTGATACTAAAACGGACAGTGGCACATGGAGGCCCATGGTGGTTTATCCAACTGTGGTTAACAATCCATACCAACACCATGGTCGATCGGCCTCCATTATCAGACTCAGCCTTTCCATCAGACTACACTGACAATGAAGATCCCTCAACAAGGAGATGCATGTCCTTCGGAGAAGCAGCTTCAATTTATCCCAGAGCAGAGCAATCGGCTGAAGACATGTCCACTTGGTTCACCCAATTCTACACTGGCCCTCCATCGGCCAAGATGGACATGTTTGTATATCCTTCGGACTCCGAGTTTGAGCTCCCTGCCGATCTGACCCTGGGCCAACTAAATGATGACATGGTCTCCAGAGAAATCTTCATGATCGGCATCACTCCCTGCCTGCTCCCAGTAGGCATTTTCCAAGGCAGAAGCACCAATCTATTATATGAGTTCTACAACCCCATGGTGGCTGCCAGGCAATGTGGGTTAGGACAACTCCCAATCAGCCTACACTTCCATCGACTTCTAGAGAGCAGGGGCATAGTCCCATCGGCCTGGTCATGAGCAAAGCTCTGGAGATTAGGGTGCCAAATCTGGGCAATTGCGACCGATTATGGTTGAGCCCTTTCATACACATCAGTTTCCAATCTTGGTGGCAGGAATGGGCTTCTCACATCTTCCATCAATCGGCCAGGTTCTATCTGACAGAACTCATCGATAACATCAGCCCTCAGGTTCCTGACGCCCCAATGCCATCCATCAACAACAATGGGCAGAAAATCTCTTACGCAATAGCCCTGGCTCCATCGGGAAGAACTATTCTAGAGTCCATTATCGGCCTCACTGCCCCAAAAGTATCATCATTGCTCCAAGGGCCGATAACCAAAGAGACTCCTAAGAGGAAGGCGCCAGTAAGAGAAAAAGCTCAGAAAACCATCAAGAAGTCCAAGACTGATGATCAAGCCGAAGTTGATGAACTAGACCCCTCCATAGAAGAATTCCTCGATGAACAAGTAATGGAAGAAGAGGTCAATGCAGCAGCTGCCGATCTGCCCGAAGAAGAAGATCCATCGGCCAACACCACTAAAGAACCATCGGCCAAGTCCACTACGATCCCACCGACCGATGACCAAGCCGATACTGCCCAACCAAGGAGGACCAGACATGCAATCCGCAAGGTTAATAGAATCCCTTTCCTAAATTTATACAATCTCCTCCTGCTGGTATGTTATAACTTGACATCCTTTTCAGGTCGTTGCATCGTCTTTGCTGAAAGAAAAAACTCAATCGGCCCCTTTGGCAAGAACTAAGAAGGCAACCTTGCAAAGACGTGAGCAAGCCAAGGCCCGATTGAGAACACCATCTCCTTCTCCACCACCCTCTCCGATCGCTTCGGTAAGAGCTAATCTTTATACTACTCCCCTGGTAACACAGATCTGGTCATCATTCTCCTACCTCTCTTCAGCCACGAGCTCCATCACCTGCACTGCATCGGCCAACCCCCTCGCCTACTGTTGCAAGACAACAAAAGGAAGCCGATGCAAGCACAGCCGATGCCCCATCACAGGTAAACCAGATCACTTTGATTCCTTTGTCAATTCCTTGTCCGTCTGAGCTAACCGTGCCCTATATTGATATTTACAGAACTTAGCCGATATGTTCTCTTTCGATATCGGCCAATTTCTTGATGACGAGGACAAGGAGCCACCCATCACAGCCAAGGCATCGATTTCTGACGAACTGAAGAACCGGCTGTCTGATATGACCAATCGGCTGGAGTCATCACTGGAATTCTTGGTAGAGGATTGCACCCCCATCAGGGTCAGGGTACAAGAAATTCAAGATCAACTGCCTGAAGACCTAATGGAGACCTTGACACCGGCCATCTTCTTCGAACAATACCAATTCAAGCTTCATAAGGCAAAAGAAAGACTCGCGGAGCGACGGGAACGTGAAAGAATGGAATCGGCCCTATCCGCCAGCAAAGCTCAAGTCAATTCTGACAAAACCAGATTGGATGAGCTGGCTGTTGAGCCAATTATCCTAAACAACTGGCTTGAAGTACTCCGCCGTCTCGAAGCAGACTTGGTACTGAAGCTAGAAGCCACGCGCAAAGAAATCCAAGAAGTTGAAGCCGGAATAGCTGCATCACCCAAGGCCATCGAAGATCAAACAGTGAAGCTGAAGGCATCGGCCAAGTACCTTGCCACCCTGAGCAAATCTTTGAAGCCAATCCCAGGATCAACGGCCGATGACGCCCAAGCAATAGAAGATATTGACCAAATCCGTCGCAAGGCCATCGTAGCTATTGAAAACTTTATAGGGTGATGTAACATATTTTATGTCTTCATATTTTGTAAACACAAATCTCATCGGCCAAGCAGCCGAATTTGATCTAAACAATCCGGAAGAAGTCCAAACTCGAAAAAATTTTAAAGTCCATAATCTTGAATCCTTGAATCAATCTGTCAAACCTGGAAAACATCGCACTTATATATCTGCCCCCCAAATTTTAGAAGATGAGGGCTCATGTTGTAAAATTTGAACTAAGGACGATAGTATATATCGGCCATCTAGAGGCGATGCGTTGTACATCGGTTGTGATCATAAATCGGCTGGAGGGCTGATCATGAGTCTATCCATACGCTCGGATAATATTGCTTTAAGTATTTGCCGTTAAGAGCCCTGCCATAGATTTCTCCATCCAATCCTTTTAGCAAATAAGCATTACGAGGAACACATCGATGAATCTGAAAAGGACCTTCCCAATTAGGTGACCACTTACCGAACTTGTTATCTCTAGAACCGATCGGCAGTATTAATTTCCATACAAGATCCCCTTCCTCAAACGACTTGGCAACAACCTTTTTGTTATAATGACGAGCCACCCAATCTTTATCGCGCTTTATTTTTTCTAAAGCCCGCAGACGAACATGTGCCAAATCATCTAACTCATCAACCATAAGATTATGGTACTCATCGGCTGTCAAGTCGTCTTGCAAAGCAATCCTTCTTGAGCAGATGTTGGTCTCTCATGGCAGCACAGCTTCATGTCCATAAACCAACTGATACGGCGGCACTTGAGTTGCACCATAACAAGCCATCCGATACGCCCAAAGGGAATCGGCCAGCGTGGTATGCCACCATCTCGGCTGGTCATCGATTTTTCTCTTGATCAACTTGATGGAAAGGGTTCCTATAGCCTGTTGTTGGGACGAGATTGGATCCACACAAATTGTTGCGTCCCTTCAACAATGCATCAATGCCTTATTCAATGGCAAGGGGACCAAGTCGAGATCGTGCAGGCCGATAGGTCAGTGCATGTGGCCAATGCCGATCTTGCGGTTTGGGAGATGGAAGGAATCGACTGCCTGTCCGGACAAGTTTGGGAGGCCGATTTCTTAAAGGTAACTGACTGCAACATAGAGCCTATCGAAGATCAAGACAAGCAGTTGCTTTAGCAAAGAGGGGACATCCACTACCCAAGATGAACAAGCTAGTCCCTACACAGACGATGCGGTGGATGAGTTAGATGGCAAATTGGGACAAGGCTTTACATCGGCCGATGAACTTGAAGAGGTTGATATAGGAATAGGTGATAGGCCTAGGCCGACATATGTAAGTGCTAACCTGCCAAGCGACTATAAGAATAATTTGATAAATCTTTTGAAAGAATTCATGGATTGTTTTGCATGGGAATACCATGAGATGCCAGGATTAAGCCGATCGATCGTAGAACATCGGTTACCTATCAAACCAGGCTATCGGCCATTTAAACAAGCTCCTAGGAGATTTAAGGCCGATATGCATAAAGCTATCAAAGCAGAGATCATGAGACTTTACGATGCCAACTTTATCAGACCCTGCCGATACGCGGAGTGGGTCTCCAACATAGTTCCAGTGATGAAATAAAACGGCAAGCTCAGGGTGTGTATTGATTTCAGAGATCTAAACAAAGCAACACCAAAGGACGAGTACCCAATGTCGTTGGCCAATTTGCTAGTCGATGCTGCATCTGGACACAAGGTTATCAGCTTTATGGACGGGAATGCAGGTTACAATCAGATTTTTATGGCTGAAGAAGATATTCATAAGACAGCTTTCAGGTGTCCAGGGGCAATCGGCCTATACGAATGGGTTGTCATGACGTTCGGTTTGAAAAACGCTGGAGCTACTTATCAGAGGGCCATGAATTATATTTTTCATGTTCTTATCGGCTCTTTGATTGAAGTTTATATTGATGATGTTGTCGTGAAGTCAAAAGAGTACGATATGCACTTGGCTGATTTACGCAAGGTACTTGAAAGAGCAAGGAAGTATAGTCTCAAAATGAACCCTAACAAGTGTGTCTTTGGCGTATCGGCCGGTCAGTTTTTGGGTTTCTTGGTCCACGAAAGAGGAATTAAGATTACACAGAAGAATATCGACGCTATAAAGAAGATCAAGCCTCCGACGAACAAGACCAAGTTACAGTCTCTGCTCGACAAGATCAACTTTGTCCGGCGCTTTATATCGAACCTCTCAGGAAGAATAGAGCCGTTCACTCCATTGTTGAAGATAAAAGACGATCAAGACATGGGCTGACAAGCAGCAAAAGGCACTAGACGACATCAAAGAGTATTTGAGCTCCCCACCAGTTCTAATTCCTCCACAAAAGGGAGTTCCGTTCAGGCTGTACCTATCGGCCGATGAGAAGTCTATCGGCTCAGTTTTAGTGCAGGATATTGATGGCAAAGAACGGGTTATTTTCTATCTCAGCAGGAGGTTGCTAGATGCCGAAACAAGGTACACGCCAGTGGAGAAACTATGTTTGTGCTTATATTTTTCATGTACTAAATTGAGGCATTATTTACTTTCCAATGAGTGCATTGTGGTAAGTAAGGCCGATGTGATGAAATACATGTTATCGGCCCCCGTGTTGAAAGGAAGAATTGGGAAGTGGATTTTTGCATTAACAGAGTTCGACTTACGGTATGAATCGGCCAAAGCGATCAAGGGACAAGCCCTGGCGGATTTTATTGTTCAGCATAGAGATGATTCAATTGCATATTCAGATATTGTGCCATGGACATTGTATTTTGATGGGTCTGTTTGCAGACATGGGTGCGGTATCGGCCTAGTCATCATATCCCCTCGGGGGGCAAGCTTCGAGTTTGCCTTTACTATCAAGCCTTATTATACTAATAATTAAGCAGAGTATGAAGCTGTTCTCAAAGGTTTGCAGTTATTACAAGAGGTCGAGGCCGATTCCGTAGAGATCAATGGTGATTCACAGTTGGTTATTAATCAACTTTCTGGGGAGTATGAATGCAAGAATGATATTCTCAGAGTTTACAATGAGGAGTGCAAGCAGTTGCTACAAGCTTTCAAGATTGTGATGATGAGACATATACCCAGGCAGCAGAACTTCGAGGCCAATGATTTAGCTCAGGGGGCATCAGGATACAGGCCGATGGCCAAAGATGTTCAGAATCAAATTGCTACCGTGGATGCCGATGACTGAAGGTTTGATATCATCGAGTATTTGAGAAATCCTTCACAATCGGGGTCATGAAGAATGAAGTATAAAGTTTTACATTATGTCTTACTGGACGATGATCTATATTATCAGACGATTGATGGTGTCTTGCTTAAATGCTTGAGTCTCGAAGAAGCCAAAGTTGTTATGAGCGAGGTCCATGAAGGGATTTGCGGAACACATCAATCAGCCCATAAAATGAGATGGCTTTTAAAGCGCGTTGGATATTTTTGGCTGACAATGCTAGAGGATTGTTTCAAGTATTATAAAGGATGTCAAGATTGCCAAAAATTTGGAGCAATTCAGAGAGCACCGGCATCGGCTATGCATCCAATCATAAAGCCATGGCCGTTTCGTGGATGGGGAATAGATATGATCGGCCAGATAAACCCGCCATCAAGCAAGGGACACAAATATATACTAGTGGCTACAAACTACTCCACAAAGTGGGTTGAGGCCGTTCCCTTTAAGAAGGTTGATTCTACGGATGCAATTCAATTTGTCAAGGAGCATATAATATATCGGTTTGGACTATCACAGACATTGACTACAGATCAAGGATTAATCTTCGTGTCCGATGAGTTTATTGAGTTTGCCGACAGCATGGGCATCAAGTTGACGAATTCTTCGTCATCGGCCGCCCATTGATGAAGCCCTTGATGTATAACGGCCGGAGGTGCCTGTGGCTGGTATCGGCTGGCTTATCGAACACTGCTTGGTCTGGTGACAACTGTAGCCTAGCCGAAGATTGCTCTGTCTCGTCGTCAGCTACTGCTTCATCGGCCATCCGTACGCTGTATTCTGCTGCTAATATGAAAACAAAGTTAACAGAAGCCGATGCTACCCCTTTACCTTTTGCAGACGCAGGAGCTTGAATTGACCTGGAGGTGCCCTCATCGGTCTTGACAACTGGGGATTTTATTCTCCACTCCTTTTTGGTCTTGGCGGGCCAATGGGCTATTGTCGCCTGCTGCTCCTGGATCTGCTCCTTTCTTCTCAATCTTTGAACCCGCTGTTTTTGTGTCTTGCTAAACACGTCGCTTGGGCACCATTGGGGGTTCTGGATTTGGTCGTCGTGCTCAGTCCGACGATCATGTTGCATCGGCCCTAGTCTTTCGTGCATAGACTTTTTCTGCTTGCGTGGCCGATGCACTTGTTTGCTCGAGTTGCCCTGGGGGGAGTCATCTATGTCATTACAGGCAGGGCACTCTTGGATTTATGGCAACATCATCCCTTCATTCCAGCAAAACTGGAAAAACTCGCATTCCCAATGAGGGTCGTAAGAGTTGTCTTGATCGGCACGGTCTTGTGCTTATTCTTCCCACCGTCGCTGGTATTTTCTGATTAGGCCCACTGAGTTCTGATGAGGTCGCTTGCCGGTCCGATGGCTATTGCCGTCGGCCCTGTCTGCCCACACCATGTTAATTGGGAACGGGTGTCCTTCTATCTTCATCGGCCGCTTGGCTTCATCAATCTTGATCCTGCCTTGCTCGATGGCCGATTGTATCTGCTGTCGGAAGATCTTGCATTGGTGTGATGCGAATATGTGTTGTGCCACTTGCAATATCTTCTCTTCTTGATTTCATCGGCCGATGGCAGTACATAACCTACTGGCAACTGGATCTGCTTTTCTTGCAAGAGTAGATCAAATATTTTATCGGCCTTGTTGATGTCGAGGTCGTACTTGTCCTCTTTGTCACCCTTCTTGGCCCATTGGCATGTTGTCGGCTTCTTCATCCGGGCCCACTCACCCAGGTCAACATCAGCATCATCTTCATCGTCCTCGTCGGAAGCGTACTGATAGACAGTATTGACTTTCTTTGCAAACTTCTTCGCCTCCTGGAATCTTTGTTCATGGGCCGATACCCGTTGCGCTAGCTGAGCTAGGATGTCGAATTCCCGAGATGAGAACCTCTCTCGTATCGACCCCAATAGTCCTTGGAATGCCAGATCAGCCAGTTGAGAATCGGTCAAACTGAGGCTGTAACACCTATTCCTTATGTCCCTGAATCTTTGGATGTATTCTGGGACCGATTCATCAACTCGTTGCCTGATGGCAGTGAGATCAGATAATTTCATCTCTTGTACGCCGTTGTAAAAGTATCTGTGAAACTGCTTCTCTAGATCTATCCATCCTCTGATGGAATTGCAGGGTAAAGAGGAAAACCATGTGAACGCTGACCCCGACAAAGACAAGGGGAAAAATCTCACCCTCAACGCCTCTATGGCCGATGCTTCCCCACATTGTGCTAGGAATCGGCTTACGTGCTCGTACATAGAGACGTTGTCTTGCCCCGAAAATTTGGAGAAGTTCGGGATCTTGTATCGGTTCGGCAGTGGCACTCTGTCAAACTCCTCGGGATATGGATGCCGATACACCGTAGAACTTTCCTTGGGCTTCAAGCCGAACTGATCTCGCATCACCTTGGCTATCATGTCGGCCCAGTATCCTGCAGGCTGATGTGGGAGGTCCTGGTGGTAAGACTGCTGTAGGCCCACTGCCCGATACTGCCTGGGGGAGTACGGTTGGAAGTGATGGTTTAGACTTTGTGCGTCGTACTGTCTTGCGGTGTACTGCTGGTAGCCTTGCGGCGCGTTGTACGCAGCTGGTTGCGGAGGGTTGCTAGAAATGGGGATTTGAGGTTGTCTGGCCGATGGCGGGTTGACAGGAACTTGCTGCATCAGCTCGATCACTGGTTGTTTCCCCTTCGTCCATTGTGCATACTGTTCCTCCGTGATGTGCTGAGGGCTTCCTCCCGTTTGCCTGGTGAGGACCAGCGGCAAGGTTGATGTTGGTTGAGCCGATGGAGGTGGGATCGGCACCATCGGCTGTGGAGCCGCGCTCAGGTCGGTCCTCAAGGTCCGATAAGCAGGGAATTTGTTTTCTGGCAAGAAAATTGGCCCTTGAGGCTTGTACTAATGAATGAAACCATCTAAGATTGATTTGACCGTGTTGGTCAATATGTTCACTAGGATCCAAGACTGGTTGACTAGTGCAGAATGAACTGCGGAGTCGATTCGGTCTTGCAACGTCGGCGCAGCGTTTTCTTCGGTCTTGACGGCGTGGTCGTGTGCCGCCGCCGATGTGCTGGCTCCATCTCCAGGGCTCGGCATTACCATCTTAGATTTTTGGATGAGGGTGCCTTGCCGAGTCCTAGAGTATGTCTACAGGTACATATTTTGGAACTACTCGACTATCTTGTCCATCTCAGCTTTCTACTCTTCATTGAGCTGGTCGACGGTCAAGGAGACGACGTTCTCCTCGGAGATCTCACCCTGCTTTGACATCTTGCAGTGATCTTCTTGTTGTCGCGAAGCTTGCATTCTTGTGGTCCCACCGGGCGTGCCAAAAGCGTGTTGGCGTAGAATTTCAACCCGCCCAACAAGAAAGCGGGTTCCACGTTTCCACAGTGGCCTGGGAGGTCTGCTTAACTCCAGTGCAGGTCCAATGGCTTGCTTAGGTGTGTATAGGGCGTGCCAGTTGATTTGATCTGCAATCAACAAGAATAAACAAGTAAACCATGTTAGAACCGATGGTCGATCGGCTAATAGGCCGATGTTGCTTCGCGGGAGCCTAGCCGATAGGGCAAAGCTATATCGGCTTACTTGAGGTAATAATATGATGGAACTGACAAAATAAACCTAATCCCATCGGCCCATGTTAATATGCTTATAACAATTTAATGGAATCGGCCGATGAGGGTTGCACAAATATAAATACACTAGCTAATACTCTAGTGTGAACTTATACGAGTCAATCGGCCAATATAAATATACCAATTACAGAGAGATCCTGAGAATACCCTGTAACCAATATACTTATATTCACTAATCCGCCTGCATAAGTGGCAAATACATGCAAGAACATAGATAATCACATGCATTGGGTAAGACCGATTGAAACCCCGGTGCTATCCTTAATTACGACCGAAAAACAGGCTTTGAGTTAGACCTCGAAACACGACTAAGGTCGATAGCAACTCAGAGTGTAGATCGAGAATTAACACAAAGAAAATCAAGTCGTTGATCGCTTTTGGGGATGGTAGATGCCTTAGATAATCTAGACGAGCAAGCTCATTCAATCATCGTCGGCAATAAACCCTAAAGCGAGTTAACCGTTGGCCAGATAGAATTAGAAAACCACATCAAGATTAGCTAACACATGATAAACGACGATCACATCGCCAGGGCTTAACGTGCCTAAGACGACACGCTAGCCCCGACGATGTAGATCGTCGGGTACGAGTTCTTACCTCTGCTCTGGGGAAGCAAGAACTCGCCGAGAGATAACCTCTTGCGAGGGTTGGCGATGCACCAAAAGTAGATTAAACTGTGTTTGTTTTGTTGTGATTGATTGAGAGAGTTTCAATGTACAAACTACCGGGATATTTATACCCGAGATTACAACATGGTCCGTGTAGGACACGATCTTATCTCTAACTAACAAATAAGTCCTTGCGGTAGACTCTTGCCAAAAATTAGATCTAAACCTACTTAATTTACAAGATACAATTGCCTAAAACCGAGCCTTATCTCGAGCCCAGACCAAGCCCATGCTAACTCTATCAACTTCCCGACTCTATCGGCCGATGGCTATATTGAATCCGTATTGGCCGATACACCCTTTCTGCTATAGCCTCTTTTAGTCCGATGCACTCACCGAGTCCGATACAAGACCTGGTCCGACTCCAACTTGGCCCTTCTTCTCTGCGTCGGTTTTCTCTTTTCCTCTCTGAGTAGATTACGAAAATCTGCTGTTAACACGAAGGCAGGCCGGCGATGAAGTCATAGACGCCCAACAACGGTGTTGTCACCAACCAACCGTGTAGACGGAAACACCAGTCGGCGACGGCGAAGGCAGGCCAACGATGAAGTCGTAGACGCCCAACAACGGTGATGTCACCAATCAACCGTGTAGGCGAAAATATCAGTCGACGGCGGCGAAGGCAGGCCGACGATGAAGTCGAAGACGCCCAACAATGGTGATGTGTCCAACCAACCGTGTAGGCAGAAACACCAGTCGGCGGCGGCGAAGGCAGGCCGACGATGAAGTCGTAGACGCCCAACAACGGTGATGTCGCCAATCAACCGTGTAGGCTGAAACATCAGTCGGCGGCGACAAAGGCAGGCTAGCGATGAAGTCATAGACGCCTAACAACAGTGTTGTCACCAACCAACCGTGTAGGCGGAAACATTAGTTGGCGGCGGCGAAGGCAGGCCGACGATGATGTATAATTGATCAATCCTGCAGTATAAACACGTAGGATGAGTAGTATCTGATGCAAACATAGTACTTGAGGAAAATTCAAGCATTTTAAAATATTTATAAGTATGTATTTCTCCTCTTGTTGGTTTTGATTTCCCCGAGTAGATGACTCCTCACGTTTAAACACTCTACCCGACTAGTCATTAATATGAGTTTGACATTAATGGAACAAAGTTTCACATATCAGAATTTACTACTCGAGTACTTTCGTAATTGTTTAAAGCAAAAAACAAATTATTTTATCTCTATACTTTTGATTTCTTCCGAGTAATACTTAGCACCTTGCGTCATACACTCCATCCAACGAGCTCCCGTGTTCTAGGATTCAGCCCAAAGGCAACTATCCATCGACAAACCAAACGGAAAGCATAGGGAAAATAGAGTTGCACAACTCGATCAGCACTTTTTTTACTCGGATTATGTCTCAAGCAATCAAGATAAATATTATGAAAATTGTTGCAAAAATATGATATAACATCTGTAGCCCCTGACTCACTGCTCAACGGAGGACCAGTTGATGAAGTGAGGCTGAGGAAAAAGAAAATATCATATAAAGAAGGAAAATTAATGATGACTTAGCTTTTTGGTATTTCCACCGGTGTCGATAGAGGTGGCTGATCTAGGGATAATGTCATCCATCAATGGCGACGAAGAAACCAACCGTGGAGGCAAAGATTCCAGTTGGCAATAACGAAGACGACCGACGGTGAAGACGACGTCGCCATCAACAGCGGCGGCGGAGCACACCAACCGTGGAGGCGAAGAAACTAGTCGGCGATAATGAAGACGGCCGACGGTGAAGACGATGTCGGTCTTGGCTCGTTTCTCTTCTACAATCCTGCGGGCCATGGCTGAGTCGGTCTCGGCAACTTTGGCCATGAGGACGTTGAAGAACTCTGGAGCGTAATCGTAGTCGAAGTCGAAGTTGTAGAGGTCGTTCGTGGGGATGTCATAAAGGTCGTCGAATTTAGAAGAGCTGAGGTAATCAGCGATCTTGGTAGATGAGCGCGATCCGAGTGGTTTAATCATGACGGCAATTTCTCTAGAGCTTGGACCGTGGCTTGATGATGAAGAAGATTCTCCCAAGTGGATCGAATCCAACTCGGAAGACAGCAGGTTGTGGTAGATCTCGGCGTCGTCCGGTAGCCCGAACGGCGTTGAGGGGTTTCCCTCTCCCGACTGGTCCGAATCCGAGTCGAGGAGAGAGAGCTTACCGAATCTGTCGGTGATGAAGTCGAGGCTGCCGAAACGGAACGCCTGCCCAGGGGCGAAGGCGAAGTCGTCGATGCCTGATGTAGATCCCATCGTGCTTGTCAGCGAGATGAAGAAGAAAACTTGACGCTTGCCCCTACCTGGCGCGCCAACTGTCGAAACTTGGTTTCGGCAATAAGAATCTGGGGGTAGTAGTCAAGAGCCAAAACGATGGGTTAGTACACAAAAGGAATTTAAACAGGTTCAGGCCCTCTCTTCGAGAGGTAATACCCTACTCCTGTTTCGGGGATTCAATCCGCCGAGTGATTTATTGATTTCTTGATCTCTTTCAATATCTGCTCTCGTGAACTTGCGCGCTCGTGCGTGTTATGTCTTCTGATTGTCTATATTCGGCCCATCCCTCAAAGGATACCCCTACCCTCCTTATATAGTCTCGGGGGGGTTTACAAGTCGGAGACCTACTCATACTCTAAGTCGGACTCCTCCATCTTACCAACTTTGGACTATGAGCCGTTACCTTATCTCAATGGTAACGTAATACCCAAGTCATAGCCGGTTTACATAATCATGAGGCATAACCTATCCCCTATGGTAAGTCGGATAAGCTAGCCGAGTGGGTATCCGGTACCCATAATTTCCACACTCGGCGTCGGACACGTCCCGGCCACGCGTCGACCACGCCAGCGCTGCTTTCTCTTTCGCTCTCTTATTCTCTCTTGGCTCCTTAGACGATAGAGGAAGATACACAGAGGTGGGAGCGAGTCCAGGTAACTACCAAGTGGGTCCAGGCCGTGGTAACCTAGACTAGGGTGAGAGAGGCGGGTAGAACTCTAGGTGAGCTTACTATTACGTGATTTTCCAGGCTTTCCACTATTTATTTCTTTCCCTCTTCTTTATAATTCCATAGTTTAATTTGTATGCATGATAAATTAGAGTGGATTTTTATGGAGATAGATGCAAATATCTAGATTCCATTTTCTTTTTTTTACACAAAAATTCCCAATATTTTATTCTCATGAAAATAAAGAAATTAGGTCTAGCCGAAATTGATTTAAATTTTTAGGAGGTCAAAACCTATAAAATAAATTCTAGAAAAAATATATTAATTCATGATAAATAGAGTAGTATTTGAATAAATTATATTCTCTATACATTCTCATGTGATAAAATACATATATGAGAGGTGTATCAATTTTGCTGATTAGGGTTTAGAAATAATTTGTGGTTTGACTACTTTGACTAAATTATTTGAGGTATCAAATGTACATATTAAATTATACCAAAATTCCAGTGAGATATATATATTGAATAGTATCTTCATGAATTTCCCCATGATTTTATATCATGCTAATTATTTTTAAATATTCAGTGAGTTCACCTACCTTTAATTGCTCCTAATTTAGATATATGCTTAAATGATTGTAAAATTATATTTTGATTTGTAATTAACCAGAGATGATGTTGTTAGACTTTACTTTCAGTTCACCATGCTTAAACTCACAAGATTCTTATGCACTAGTGTGTATATTTTTGAGTTGGACTAATGGTACTTAAGGTGGAAATTAGGGTAATGCTTTTATTATATATATGAATTAACATGTATGCATACTTGTGTTCATGAGGCCTAATATGTAATGCATCCAAGATCCAAAAACATTTAAAAGGACTCAAATCACACACCACATCCTGTGTTAATGCAAATATGCAAATGTTTTACATGTCAAATTAAATTGAGAAGGAAGAAGTTTCAAGTCATTTGCAACTTTGCATATAAGCACTAGCTAGTTTAACCTTACATAGGTTTTATATTTGAGAAATTTTTATTATCAACTCAAAAACACATTTTTATTATTTAGTTGAAATCAAAATTCAAAATTTGAATTTTTGGTATGTTATAGTTCGGGTATAAATATATACCCAGGGTCTGATAAGAAATTAACAATAGTTTAATACACTCTCGGCGCATCACCACACTTTTACTTTTACTTTTCAACGAGTTCTTGTTTCGAGTTAGGCTGCATTGGCTTCGATGTCCAATAAGAGGTATGGATTGTCACAGAGGCTTGTATCGATGGGTTAGCGCATCATTTTAGATGTTCTAATCTATCTTGTACAATCGTTGGCTATCATATATCTTAGTTAATCTAGCTCAATGGCTCGATTTACTTGTATTGGCCCAGTCTTTTTCAAGGTTTTGTCGGTATCGGCTAAATCGTTCTACCGGGTTAGATTAGCTATGGTATCCATCACCCCAAAAATCAGTCAAGGGCTTGATTGTTTAGACTTTATGTTTCTTTTCATACATAGTGCTGCATCAATTGGATTTGACCTACTAAGTCGTGATCAGAGTCATAAAAGATAACCTGCTTTTTGATTACCAATAAAGGTAGAATCGAGGTTTCAGCCGATCTTACTTGGTATAACTATGTTGCATTTATTGATCTGCTTTACATGTTATATCTGCCATCTTATATAAGTTTATTAATCATTTAATATGTTAAGCCTGTTTCAAATCTCACACTGCCATCGGTTAGTTCTAACCCGTTGAAGTGGAAACTTGTTTAACATATTTGATCAAGATTGATATTTTTGTAGAAGGCTGTATCGGAGCTCTAGCCGATATATTATCCAAAACACCCTAAAAAGTCTTATCGGCTATGAAATAGATCCATGTAATCATTGATTTATCTGATCTTGGTTATAAGTGATTAATACTATCTCGGTTTGGTCCGATCTATAACCGCTTGCATCTAAGAGAGGATTAAATGAGTGATTACATGTTACTTATTCCTACAGCCGATCATGATTGTTTTGGGTTTAATCTACACTTCTATTCATCCGCTAGTTATTTAGGTAATATAATCGTGTGACAATTGACTTTAAAAGATATCAATCTTATGTTGCATCGGTTGGGTTCGACCTATAGGATTGTTTCTGTTAAGGAAAAGTTGTTTATGATTATACTTAATCTAAATCTAGCTTATGACTGACATTCTTCACATTACAACCGATTCAGCTTATGTATCGGCTAGGTTTCTACGATACGTCATCGGCCCACCAGCCGATCGACTATCGTTTACTAACATCGCTTTTCTTGTATATGTTGTTGGTTGCAGGATCAAACCAACTGGCACGCCCTGAACCCGAAAGCAAGATTTGGACTTGCACTGGAGCTAAACAGAACTCCTAAGGCGCCGTGTTTTCTCATCAATACGCTTTTGGCACGCCCAGTGGGACAATTTCAAGAATTTCATCATGTCTGCTGAACTAACAGAAAAAAACATTATTCCAGTCACTGTTGAACAACTATCTGAAGAACAGAAGGCAGAGATGAAGTAGCTAACACAAGCTTTTCAAAAGATGCATTTAAAATCCTTCAGTGTTTCTTGCCAAGGAAAGATGATACAAAAAGGAAAAGTGATTTTCCCAAAGCTGAAGCAGAAACCAGTACACAAGAAGAAGTCAAAGCAAAAGCTGAAGATCCAATAATTGATGACAAGGTTTCTCTGCAAGATAGAATTGATTATGCAGTACATCATGCTTTGATTAACCAGTCAAATGTGTTAGTGAATGTATTAACAAATGTGGTCAAAAAGGTGGTGGATGGAACCATAGCTAAGGAAAAGGGACCAATATACCTCCCAAACAATGTATTCCCACCTTACAGAACTATCAAGACTGAGATTCCAACTTCTTCATTAGGGATGCAACAACAACAAGTACAAGGGGGGCAAACATCTCAGTAGACAATACAAAATCAGACTTCACAATTGACAAGGAGTACACAACCATCATCGGCTGGAATATTTCAAAGTTTGCAGCCGATAGGAAAACAAGCAGTGTAGTCCAACAATATGTTCAGTAGTCGATTTTGTTATAGCCACCAATTGGACCACAATACGTGCATGAATTACCACAAAATTTCCAACATTAAATGCACCAAACATACTTGGGTCAGAATATGAATTCTCAATATCAACCAATCTCACCACATCAGTATCGTCCAGAACCTGTTCCACAGTATCAATATCAACCTCAGTTCAATAATTATGTGAAGGTGCTATAGTATGAAGGTAATGGACAACAGCAGCAATGGGCCGATATGATTACAGAAGTGGTGAGAGAACAATTTAGACTTAAACCCAAAGATAATGAGATTATGTATCAGTATCCATACCCATAATATTTTGATAAGGTTCCTTTACTAAATCGATACAAGATTCCGGATTTCTCAAAATTTTTAGGACAAGATAAAATTTCAACATATCAACATATTAACCGATTCTTAGCACATTGTAGGGAAGCATCGGTCATTGAAACTTTGAGGGTCAGACTTTTTTCATTGTCCTTGTCTGGATCGGCATTTACATGGTTTTCTTCCTTGCCTTATAATTCTGTCAGAGGATGAGTCGATCTAGAAAAACAATTTCATAGATATTTCTTTAATGGGATTCAAGAGATGAAGCCATCGGACTTGACATCTATAAGACAGATGTCTGATGAATCGGTTCCAGATTATATTCAAAAATTCAAAGATATGAGAAACAGATGCTATAGTCTAAATTTAACCGATTCACAGCTTGCTGATTTAGCTTTTCAGGGATTGCTTGGGCCGATAAGGGAAAGATTTTCTGCACAAGACTTTGAAAGCTTAGTTCATGTGGTTCAGAAAGTATCGGCTCTCCTCCTTTTGGCATCAAAGACCAAAAAGGCATCACTCTTGAGGAGGAGAGGGAAGACGAGCCGAGGTGGATGGGTGATGAGAGTCGCGGCGACAACAGTAGACAAAAGCTTGTGAGCTCTCCATTTGTTGTACCCTTCGATCCAAAGTGCTCACTTGAGTGGTCAACCTTCCAACCATTGTGTTCAAATGCTCAACATCGGTCCTTAGCCCCCTCACATCATCATGCAAAGTTTCATGTCTGGTGCTCAACCTTGAAATGTTGTCACTAAGGGTATTTATAGCCCCTAGCACCGGATTGAAGTAGTCTTGTGGAGGCATCCCAAAGTAGGCATAAGGAGGAGTAAAGTATGCACTAAAACCTTGAGAAGGAGGTGGAGGTGAAGCATGTTGAGCCACACTAGATCCTTCCCCTTGAACAAAGATAGATGATCTCACTCTAACACCCCTTGGCGATGCAATTTGGAGGCGAGGTTTGTATTGCTTATGTTATTTCAAAGGACCACCCAAATTGCCAACTTTTGCATGAATCAATCTCATAATATAAGGGGCATAGTAAATGCCTTGTCTGAAGGTTCCTTTGGAGATTGCTATCTCTTGCATCATGAGGTTGATCACATCAAATCTCCGTCCTTGCATAATGGCATCAATCACATGCCAAGCCACTCCCCGAATGTCATCGTTCTTTCCACAACGAGGGAGAATAGTGGCCCTCACAATCCGATTCACCACACTTGGGAGGGTCCTCAAACCGGTAACTTTTCCAAAATTATGCCTCCCACCATCCTCATAGAACTGAGCTAGATCATCGATAGAAAATAGATTGTGGGCATGCTCTTCATGAAGATTGTCACCACTGCAAAACCAGATGTTCAAAAGGCTTTTGAACTCCCTTCTGTCAATAGAACACTAAACGGTGCCCGACATCCATTTCAAAGCATCAAAATCACCGAACACCCACATAGTGACATAAAGCTATCTAATCAACTCTTCATCATAATCTTGCCTCAAGGTCACAATGCGATCAATTCCAACCTCCTTAAACAGATTTTGCAATCCTTCAAACTCTAGGGTTTCATTGATGTTCCTCCATGAAATCCACTTATGTTCAGCAAACGCCTTGCGCGGCTTGTAGATGGTCTCAAATACAGCTTTCTAGAACAAGGTGTGAAATCTAGGATCATTGGAGTCATTGGGTCTTCGGAATTGATCATGCTACCTAAGGATGGTGTACCGGGTGGGGTTCCTTAGGTCTAGAACAAACTAAATCTACAGATCAACTTCCATCTCATCATCACTTTCCTCCTCATCCTCATAATCATCAATGTCATCATCACTCCCATCATCACTGTCATTATCATTCTCATCACCATCATCTTGGTCCACTTCAACACCCTCTTCTTCTTCCTCACTTTGATGCACTGGACTCCTCTTGCTCACTCTTAGATTCTTGCATATGCACGCGACGACCACGACGAGTCCGAGGGCCATCACTAGATACAAGGAGCAAGGAAAAGGATATTAGCGAATATTTAGAGAACACTTGTTTAGGTGTGAAGAAAAAATTGCTAACTTCCTGTCAGGGCCGATCAGACCAACGGCTGAGTGCCGGTCAGATCGCCACTGACAGAGGAGCACAAGCACAAAATTTCTCCACCTCTACTCAAATGATTCTAAATGTGCTAGAACAATATTCCACAGAGCAAGGACATGTTCATCAAGAAGGGTGTGTATTTCATCAAGATTGAACAAGAAGTGGAAAACTACCCTTAACCCTAATAGTGAAATAGGTTGAATTGAGATAAAACACAAGAGAGAAGTTGATTTACCAGATTGAAGGGATAAATCACACCAAAAAACTACCCCTATTAGTGCAAATAGAAGAACACTACTTTCTTCACTTAGGGTTCCATGCCATGGATCAACAATTCAACCAAAAGAGCAAATAATCCATGAAATAGAGAGAGGAAGTGGAGGAGAATTACTTACAGTGTAACCGGAGCGAAATGCACGGTCAAACCAAGAGGATTTGGTGGAGGGATGAAGCTAGGGTTTGGTAGAGCAGATAGATGAAGAGTTTTCAGGTTGGGGATGGGATGAGAGGAACTGAATGGGGAAAGATAGGTTCGGGTAGAAGAAGAAAGGAGAAGTTCCTAGGGCCACCATGTCCAGCCGATCAGACTGGCCCTAAGCGGCCGGTCAGACCGCCAGCACCAAGCCGGTCAGACCAGGACTATATGGCTGGTCAAACTGCCTAGCCCCCTGTCGGTTGTGCACAGCCCTTGCACAGCCGACACCCCAACATACAAAAACACCAAATAAAATTTTGTTTTGGAGCATTTTAACATGTATGAGTTGAAATATAGCCAATCATTCATAGTATTTTGAGAATTATGAATATTTGCAATTTAACCCACTTAAGTGCTAGGAGGTGACCTTTTAAAACTTTTCTCAAATTCATTCTCAAACTCATTTTGGAGATAAATCCCCTTTTGGCCAAAACTAATAATCTAGTTTCTTCAAAAGAGGGCCAAAAGAGCATTTTCAACCAAACTTCATTTTTCTTGCAATGTGAGGCTTGGAAAATATATTGGGAACATTTTGAAACATTTTCCAAGAGATAGTTTTGAAATTAAGTTGATTTTTAAAGGATTTTGACTTTTGGTCAACTTAGGCATTTTGAAGACTCTTCTAGCACTTTAGTTGTTTTACTCACCCTCAAGGAGTAGTAATGCACATGTGAGAAGTACAATACTCTTCCTTAATGTGACAAGCTCCATTTTCACAAAGAAGAGCCAAATAGCAATAAATCCAAAGAGAAGAGCCAATAAGAGCAATTAGGCAATATGAATTAAAAGCAACCATGGTTCATGATCTCAAGCAACATTAGAGAAATCTATGACATTTAACTCATTTCTCAACTTGCAAAAGCGGGTTTCATCAAGAGGCTTGTTAAAGATGTCGGCTAGTTGATCTTCGGTTCTTATGTGGCTTATGACTATGTCACTCTAGGCGACATGATCTCTTAGGAAGTGGTGGTGAATGTTAATATGCTTGGTTCTTAAGTGTTGGACCAGGTTGTTGGCTATCTTTATGGCACTATCATTGTCACATAGGAGTGGAGTTTTCGTGAAGCTTATGCCATAATCCAACATGGTTTGTTTCATCCAAAGCAATTGGGCAGAACAACTACCCACCGAAACATATTCCGCCTTGGCGGTAGAGAGGGCTACGGAGTTTTGTTTCTTGGATGACCATGACACAAGGGATGTACAAGGCATTTGACAACTACCGGATGTGCTCTTTCTATCCACTTTGCAACCAGCATAATCCAAGTCAGAATAGCCAACTAACTTGAACTTAGCACATTTTGGGTACCATAAGCCAATTTTTGAGGAAAGATTTAAATACTTTAGAATGCTTTTGATGGCCACTAAGTGGCACTCCATCGGAGCGGCTTGAAACCATGCACACATGCAAACACTAAACATGATATCCAACCTAGATGCGGTAAGATAAAGCAAGCTACCAATCATAAAGCGATAAAGCTTTCAATCTACCGGTTTACCTCCCTCATCAAGGTCGAGGTGGCCATGCGTTGCCATAGGAGTCTTGATAGGCTTTGCATCCTGCATGCCAAACCTTTTGAGTAGGTCCTTGATATACTTGGTTTGGCTCACAAAAGTCCCATTCTTGAATTGATGGATTTGGAGTCCAAGAAAGAAGCTCAACTCTCCAATCATGGACATCTCAAATTCTCTAGACAATCATATCACCAAACTCCTTACAAAAATCTTGATTAGTAGAACCAAAAATGATATCATCAACGTAAATTTGACATACAAAGAAATCATCACCAATGATTTTTGTGAAAAGAGTAGTGTCCACTTTTTCAATTTTGAAACCATTTGACAAAAGAAAATTTCTCAATCTTTCATACCAAGCTCTAGGAGCTTGTTTCAAACCATAGAGAGCTTTTGAGAGTTTCTAAATATGATTTGAATTTTTAGGATCTTCAAAGCCAGGTGGTTGTTCAATAAATACAAGTTTGGCAATTTCTCCATTTAGAAAATCACTTTTCACATTCATTTGAAAAAGCTTTATATCAAAGCATAATGCAAATGCAAGGAGGATGTAAATGGCTTCAATCTTTGCCACGGGGGCGAAAGTTTCACCAAAGTCCAAACTTTCAACTTGTGTGAAACATTGAGCCACCAACCATGCCTTGTTCCTTACCACCAACCCACTCTCATCTTGCTTGTTCCTAAAACCCACTTTGTCCCTATGACTTTGTGGTCTCTAGGTCTTTCAACCAAAGTCCACATTTTGTTTCTTGAAAAGTTGTTGAGCTCCTCATGCATAGCATTCACCTAATCCAGATCACAAGAGCTTCATTTATATGTTTTGGCTCAAGACAAGAAACAAACAAGTAATGTTCACAAATAGAAGTGACATGAGATCTAGTTTGAACAACCTTACTAATGTCACCCAAAACTTGGTAAATTGGGTGATCCTTGGAGAGAGCATTATGTATCCTTGGTGGCATAGGTGGATTTTATTCCTTGTCCTCCTCCACATCAATTTGAGCTTGACTTGGCGGAGCGGAAGTAGAGGGTTCAACTTAAGTGGAGGTGGATGGCTTGTCTTTCACTTCAACGGGCTTGATGTCACCAATAGACATGTTCTTCATAGCTCTCATCAAGCCTTCATCATCTACATCATCCAAGTTCTTGTGCCCCTCTTGGAAGCCATTAGTCTCATTAAATTGAACATCAGTGGTTTATTCCACAATACCTTTGCTCTTGTTGTAGACATGGTATGTCTTGCTATTTACGGCATAACCTAGAAGAAACCCTTCATCACACCGACTCTCAAATTTGGTTAGTCTAACATCCTTTTGGTAAATATAACATTTGCAACCAAAAACCCAAAATAGGCAACATTTGGCTTCCTCCCAACAATTAGATCATAGGAAGTCTTTTTCAAAAGACGATTCAAATAAAGCCGATTTGTTTCATGGCAAGTGGTATTTATAGCTTCCGCCCAAAAAGAGTCAAAAACATCATATTCATCAAAAATAGTTCTAGCCATCTTAATCAGTGTACGATTTTTCCTCTCCATTACACCATTTTATTGTGGTGAGTAGGTAGCGGAAAGTTTATACTTAATACCAAGATCATCACAATAATCCTCAATATTTGTATTATTGAACTCAGAACCATTGTCACTCTTAATTTTCACAAGTGAAAAGTTAAATTCATTTTGAGCCCTTTTAGCAAACTTTTTGAAAAGCTCGGCAACAATAGACTAATCATGCAAAAATAAAACCCATGTGTATCTTGAATAATCATCAACGATCACAAGACAATGACTATTTCCACCAATGCTCTTATAGGTTGTTGGGCCAAACAAATCCATATGCAAAAGCTCCAATGGTCTAAAGGTGGACATGATACTTTTGGAAGGATAAGAACATGCAACTTGCTTACCGGTTTGACAAGCACTATAAAGCTTATCCTTCACAAACTTCACATCTTTCAAGCCCACAATTAAATCACGTTTTGAAAGTTTGCTCAATTGATGCATACTAACATGGGCTAGTCTCCTATGCCAAAGCCAACCTAATGAAGTTTTTGCAACTAAACAAGTTTTCAAATTTACATCACTACTAGAGAAATCAACCAAATAAAGATTTTCATAACATGAGCCTTCAAAGACAAAAGAGTTGTCATGGAGGCTAGTGACAAGAACTTCTTGAGGATTAAATGTGCATGACAAATCAAGATCACAAATTTGTGCAATCGAAAGCAAATTGAAATTGAGAGAATCAAAAAGAGAGATATTTGAGATTGATAGATCTTTGGTGATGGCAACTTTACCTAACCCAATTACCTTTCCCTTGCTACTATCACCAAAAGTCACTCTATCTTGTTCTTTGTTGCCCACTTCAAATGTGATGAACATCTTCCTATCACCGGTCATGTGTTGAGTGCAACCACTATCAAGCACCCAATGGCTCTCACCAGTGTGGTAGTTCACCTACAAAAGAAGATCAAGCTCTTTTAGGTATCCAAACTTGTTTGGGTCCTTGGAGGTTAGTAACCAAGGCCTTAGGCACCCAAATGGCATTCTTTTTACCACCTAGTATAGGGGAACCCACATATCTAACATAAATAGTGCCATCATGAACTCTCCTAAGTATGTAATGAGAATCAAATACACAAGTCTTATTAGGCTTACCACCGGGGCAATCATTTATCATATGCCCAACCTCATGGCACTTGTTGCAATACTTACCATTGCTCTTGACAAACCGAGTGACACGGTGTAAATGCTTCTTACCCTTCTTTGGAATGAATCCAAGTCTATCCTTGTTAAGGATGCACCATTGCTCACTCAAGATCTTGTCTAGAGTGTTCTTACCCTTGAAGCACCTCTCCAAGCTTTTGTTGAGCTTGGCCACTTACTCCTTAAGCTCATTGTTCTCCACAATAAGCGAGGAATCACATATAGAAGCACAAGAGCTAGTACTAGGCATATCCATAAGGTCAACACAAGAAGTAGATATCCTAGATGATGTAACATGATCAATATGACAAGGAGCACTATCATCAAGCAAATCACAAGATATACAAATATCAACTTGAGCTCCATGTTGAGTAGTGGAAAGAAAAGTGTTATGAGCCTTCTTAAGTTTCCTATGAGAAATGGTTAGTTTCTCATGAGAAATCTTTAACTCCTCATACAAAGCCTCCAAAGAAGTATAATTCTTCTTTAGAGCCTTGAACTTGACAATCTCCTTCTCACTATACGCATGGAGCTCTCTAAACATGCATTTAAGCTCATCATAAGAAGGATCATCATGATCATCATCACTCTCACAATCACTACTTGAAGTTACCTTAGAGGAGCCCTTTGTCATTAGGCAAAATGAAAAGAAGAGTGATGGCGTCTCCTTGATAACAACTCCGACTATGGTTTTCTTCTTGAAGCTCCCTTCATCATCACTATCATCGGCGTCGGAACCGGATTGTGACCCGGAGCTCTCTTCATTTGAGTGCCATTGTCCAATGAATACTTCAATCTTCTTTCCTTCTTTTTTGAGTTTCTTCAAAAGCTTGTCTTTTCCACTATTGCACTTCTTTAATGACTTGTTTTCTTCATCTTTCTTGGAGGGGCATTTTGAAGCAAAGTGCCCCTTCTCACCACACTCAAAGCATCTCAAGTTGGCAAGGGTCTTGTTGAATCTTGTACTTCTTCGTCTTTATGAGCTAGAGTCATTTCCTTTTCCCTTTTTTCTTCCTAAGAGATCATTGAATCTTCTTGCAAGAAGTGCAATCTCTTCTTCCAAATTATCTTTGCCTTTATCCTTCTTGATCTTTTCCTTGTCTTCAATATAAGCCTTAAGGGCAATGCTCTTCTTTCTTGATGGTGAAGCTTCCTGATAAACCCTGAACTCCACTCGATACACTCAAGGATCTGGTTGTCCCAATCTTTCAGTGAGTTGATGATAACTACGATTTGGGAGAAACATTGATGACCCGACTACAACCGTACGAGACGTTATTGTGTTGTGCCTTAGCGATCGATACACCTCTCCGTGCGTTGTTGATCTTGTCGGTGCAGGTCTTGCTACAAACAAATCAAAGAAACAAGCAAGAACAAGGTAAAGCAATCTGAATTGCAAATAGAAATTGAAAACAAATGATAAGTTGGGATTCTGTAACGAGCAAATTGGCAATCTAACCGATCACGGGATTACACGGCAAAGTAGTGAAGGGGTACCTAGCTATTTAAAGTGGTGGGAGGACGACCAAGGGGTCCCTAGGATCATGCTCCACCAAATTGGGGTGCACCCCACATAGGCCCACCTGGGTCGGGGTCCCAGATGAAGTTACAAGCCCATAGGTCCATTATAGGTGACGCAACACATTGTCTCTTTAACTACAGTTGACTGATATGGAATTTGAAGATGAGGCTAGATCCATTGGAAAGAGGACTCCAAGAGCTTTCCATCAAGTACTCATGGGTTAAAAATGGAGCTCATATGCATATTTTACGGCCATTTGAAATCAGCACTGTAGCAGGTGGCCGAATTGGATTCCAGAACTTTAACAACTTGATCTTGACATCCTCCTGTTGACATATGATGTGAGCAATGGTTGTATCCATAGTAACCATAGTCACATCACTTCCTACTTTTTTGTTTCTTCAACTTATACATGTCATTGGTGTTGATCTTGCCCAAGAGGCTAGCGGGTGTCATTCTTGACATGTCGGAGTTGATGAGCAAAGTGATTAGGGTCTCATACTTGTCCGGTAGAGCCCTAATCATCTTTTGAGCAACCTCAAGATCGGTGTAAGTCGCCCCAAGCCCTTTGAGATCATTGACAATCACATTGAGCCTTCCATACATGTCATTCACATTCTCATCGAGCAACATGCCAAAAGTCTCATATTGTACTTTGAGAAAGTGAAGCTTGGCTTCCTTGTACTCGTTTGTGCCTGCATGAATTTCACTCAACTTGTTCCAAATCTCATAAGCGGTCTCAAGATTGATAACTCTATCAAACTACTCTTGGCTCAAAGAGTTGAACAAAGTATTCATGGCTTGGGCATTGAGTTGGAGATTGTGATGATCAACATCCGTCAACACATTGCCGGTGATAGCAAAACCTACATCAACAATACTCCAAATGTGGAAGCTCATGGCCATAAGGTGAGTAGACATCTTAATTTTCCAAGTGGAATAATTTGTGCCATTGAACATGGGGGCCTTCCCTACTTGGTACACCTTGTTCGATATCTTTTCTCTCTAGGCGGTAAAGCTCAATCAAAAGAGGCCAAGCTTTGATACCACTTGTAGGATCGAGATGTCGACTTGAGGGAGTGAATAGGCGATTATTAAAATAAATGACACCTAATCAAAACTAACCTAAGTTGCTAGACTTGGAGAGGGATGAAACTAACTAAGCAATTAGATTATGTTTTGCAATCCTAGAGTGATATGGGCTCAAATATGTCTCTACAAATGTAAATTGCACAAATGTAAATGCAATAAGTAAATGAGACAAGAGACAAGAAATTTTTCACCCGAGGTTTGGAAACTCGCCGGTTTCCTACTTCCCCGTTGAGGCGAGCCCAACTTCACCACTCAAACCACGAAGCCACTGAACCCCTTCGTCAAGGGGTGGGCAAGGTGGGAGCTGGCCTCGAATTGGACTACGCAAGCCTCGATCACTAGGGTAGTTCTTCCTTCACTCCGAAGGTGGTGAACTCCAAACCACTCACAACCAACACCGGGGCTTCTCCACAATCTTCTCGGAGAGGTCACCAGCCAACTCCTCCACAAGCCGTCTAGGAGGCTCCAACCTCCAAGAGTAACAAGTGATGACCTGGCTTGGAGATGATCAAGTGCCACACTAGCTCTAACAATGAAGCAATGCACTTGTGTCTTGGCTCAATCAACCCTCCAACACCAATAATGGATGAACTCAAGCTCACAGGGTGTGAGAGTAAATGAAAGGGGTGTATACAAGTGAAGCAAGTGCCAACAGAGCCCCTTTTCTGCTGTTAGGGGAGTATTTATACCCCCACCTACTAAAACTAGCCGTTGGGGTCAATATCCCCCAACTCTATTGCTTGCCAATCAGACTGCCATGGGTTGACCGGTCAGACCGCCCACCATTGTAAAGGCTAGAAAACTAGCCGTTACAGTGCATTAAATGCGCTGGCAACAATAGTATAGTCTAACCGGAGTTGGCTAGCCGGTCAAACCGCCATCGGCACGGTCAGACTGTCGAGAGCTCGGTCAGACCAGCCACGACTATGGCGGCTTTGGATCGCCAAGCCATCGGCGTCTAACCAGCTCAGAGTGCCACCGGTCAGACCGAGGGCATGGTATCCTTGTTCAGACCGGCCAGGGTCAGTGAAGATGGATATGAAATGTGAACCAAGTATAAATGCAAATGACCCAATGTGGCATTTGATCAACTCTTAGTTTAGGTCATTACCCCTCTTGATAGTATGGCAAAGCTATAAATAAATCTAGAGCATTTGATCGCCCAATGCCACGATCAATTTAAAATTAAAACGCTAGATTTACCATCTTCATTCCATCGCTTTCGCCATCAATTATAATCCTCGGTGATCATCCAGGGCCTATGCATCATGTGGCCCTAACTCTCAATATGTAACTCAAATAGAATTGTTAGTCCACATTTAGTGCTTAGCATTAATTACCAAAATCAATAACGGGGACCTAGATGCTTCAAGCGTATCGACAAGGATTTTTCTGGCCCACAGCAGTTAGTGATGCAAATAAAATCGTTTAGACCAATGAAGGATGTCAATTCTTCACTCAGCAAATTCATGTTCCGGCTCAAGAGTTGCAAACGATTTCGCTCTTATGGCCTTCTGCAATCTAGGGGCTGGATATGGTGGGTCCTTTCAAAAAGGCTCCAGGTGGTTTTACACATCTTATCGTCGCAATTGATAAATTCTCCAAGTGGATTAAGGCTAAGCCGGTGGCTACAATTACGGCGGACAAAGCTCATGATTGCTACATCAATATTGTGCGTCGATTTGGTGTGCCCAACAAGATCATTACTGATAATGGCACTTAGTTCACAAGGGGAGTTTTTAAAGATTTTTGTGAATATTTCGGTATCAAGATATGCTACATGTCTGTTGCGCACCCAATGAGTAATGGCCAAGTTGAGCGTGCTAATGGAATGATTCTCCAAGGTGTTAAAGCTCGAGCCTTTGATAGATTGCAACCTTATGCCGTGGCTTGAAGAATTGCCTTCGGTCTTGTGGTCGTTATGAACCACACCCAGTCAGGCTACTGGTCAATCACCTTTCTTTTTAGTATATGGGGCTGAAGTTGTGTTGTCGAGTGAGATGGAATTTGAATCTTTACGGGTTCGCAATTTTCATGAAGAGCATGGCAATCAAGTTCGAGTTGAAGATTTCAATAGACTGGAAGAAGCATGTGAAGCTGCTTTAATCCAGTTGGCAAAGTATCTACAAGGACATCGTCGATATCATAATCATAACGTTTGTTCTAGAGCGTTCATTGTTGGGGATTTGGTCCTACGCAAGATTCAAACAACCAAAGATAGACATAAGTTGTCCCCTTTGTGGGAAGGACCTTTTATTATATCAGAAGTGACTCGTCTGGGGCTTATAGGTTGAAGCATGAAGACGGATCATTAGTTGAAAATTTATGAAATATTGAGTATCTCCAATGTTTTTATACTTATGATTTTTTGTATATATTTTTCTCTCGACTGCCTACATGAAGTGAAGTATTTTGTTCTCTTGAGTAGCCGGTCGGGGGCTATTTATATTAATGATGGTCTTTTTCACTTTATCAACAGAAGTTAGTTTGGTTTATTATTGATTTGTCTTAGCTATGAGATATTGACAAGTATTGTGAAATTTTTTGAAGACTTAACTAAGTTTTAGGCTTAGTACAGTTGGATGAAAGTTTTTCAGACTATGCACATGAGTAATAGTTATAACAATAGCATATACAAAACATATACATCAGTCATATTATAATCGGGTTCCTAGCCCTGGAATTCTTCCACAATATCTCTAGCAATCTTCCAAGCGGGCTCTAAGGCTTCATTAATGAAAAATGGCATTCAGAACAGGGGGCAGCAACATTGGCAATATCGTCTCGTACTAACTCTGCCCTCTTGATTCGCTCGGTGAAGACTTCAAATTGAGCCTGGGTATTGGCTTTGCACGCTGGAGATATACAAGTCAAAACAGGTAGCATATTTCTCAAGTAATTTTCAAAGTTTGAAGGATAGTGGACTTACTTTCCAAGTCGGCTATAATATTATTTCTATCTTCTTGAAGGTTAGCATTTGCTTCTTCAGCCTTTTTCAATTGAGCCTTAAGGGCTTCAATTTGAGACACTTGAGCTGAGAAATACAAGTTCAGGATTAAAAGATAAGATTAGCAATATATTTATGGAGTCAATAGCTTACCATTCATGGATCCACGGTATTCCAGGCTTATATCCCAGAGTTGGCTTATTTCATCTCTCAGCTCCTTTTCATTGGCCTTGGAGGTTTCCTTGGCTTCTTTCCGTTCTTGTTGCACAAGGTCGAAGGAGTCAAGATGAGGCACCAAATTCTCCAGGGTTTCAGACTTAGCCAATGATTGCTGATAAATTCTCTACAAAAGCCTATCAAGATGATGGTTAGGATAAGACGAGATATTTTCTTTATGACAAGTTTTTTACTTACATTCAGTAGCCTGGTGGATTCGTTGAGACTCTTCACCAGCAGATCACGTTCTTCGGCTTCTTTTTGCTTGTTCAAGATAATGTCGTGAGCTAGGTCGTCTGCATCACGCCATTGGATCTTCACTGGTGGTTTTGAATCTTCTGAAGACTTGATACGAAGGATTTCTTCTTCTTCGTTTGCTACAGGGTCTGAATCAATGATGAAGCAATTATACTTGGAATATTGGAAAGGTCAGTTATAAGAATTTTACCGTCATTTGCCTCTGGCTAGTCGTGAGAAGGCATCTGGGTTTCTTTTTCCCGACTGGCTTGATCCTCACCAGGAGTTGTCTTGGTATTTTCTCCTTCATCTTCGCCTACTTGAGGCGATTCTTCAGTAGTGCTTGCCGACTGGTTTCCAGTCGGCTCCTTCTGGTCAACGACAGCCTCTTCATAAGAACCCAACTGGACCAATCGGGGGCTCTTGGTTTGACTCGGCGGTCTTGGTTTCCCCTGATTCATCGTCAGTAGAGGGCTTTTCGGGAATCTCGCCAACATCTGGGTTGGCCGATTCAGTATTCTTCTAAATCTCTTCACGGCCGGTTGGGTTGATGTCTTGACGTTTTATGTGATGCACAAGACATGCAAGGATACATACACACTCAAGGTTTATTAATCAAGACAGTCAAGGTTATGATATATCAGAATAATAGTTTACCTGGAAGACGTCCTAAGTTTGAAGCCAGCTTTCTTCATCGGAGGAGATTTGGGAATCTCGCTGGAGCCCTGGGTTTGGCTTTCATCCTCGTCAGAAGACTCAAGAACCATCTTTCTTTGTTTTTTCTTGACTATCTTGATTCTTGGTTCTGTAGCTGGCAGTTTGGTTCCTTGACAAGGCCTAATTGTTGGCCCTCCGGTTGGCTGACTACTACCACTCGGTCTCCTCTTTGGAGAATGGAGAGTAGGAGTGGTAGGATTTGAGATAAGATGTTTGTTTTTCCTGCACACAGAATGGTGATCACATATTTGCAACAATTAAGAATATTTGGTTTTTGACAAGAGATAAGAGTAACGTACCGGAGAAGGAGGCCGATGCAGATTATAGGGCGCCATCGGAGCTTATGGGAATAATCAACGACTATCCTAGAAGAAAAAATCTTGTATATGTTGAAGCAAGCATCTCGGAGTTGGAATATTCGTTTTGATGAAGTAGTCAAGGCATTAGGCTTTGTCAAAAACGAAGAAGAGTCTTGTGTATACAAGAAGAATAGTGGGAGCACACTAGTGTTTCTAATCCTATATGTAGATGACATATTATTGATTGGGAATGACATTCCTGTGCTTGAATCCGTTAAGACATCATTGAAGAAAAGTTTTTCAATGAAGGACTTGGGAGAGGCAGCATATATTCTGGGCATAAGGATCTATAGAGATAGATCAAAGAGGCTAATTGGATTAAGCCAGAGTACATATATTGACAAGGTGTTGAAAAGGTTCAACATGCAAGACTCCAAGAAAGATTTCTTGCCGATGTCACATGACATTAATATTGGCAAAAATCAGTGTCCTCAAACGACTGATGAGCGAAACAAGATGAATGTGATTCTATATGCTTCAACTATTGGATCTGTAATGTATGCCATGCTATGTACGCACTTAGTGCAACAAGTCGATACCAATCAGATCCAGGTGAGTCACTGGATAGCTGTAAAAAATATCCTAAAGTACTTGAGAAGAACTAAGAATATGTTCCTAGTCTATGGAGGAGAGGAAGAGCTCGTTGTAAATGGTTACACTGATGCAAACTTCCAAACCGACAAAGATGACTTTAGATCGCAGTTTGGATTTGTGTTTTGCCTAAATGGCAGTGCTGTGAGCTGGAAGAGTTCCAAGCAAGATACAGTCGCTGACTCTACAACAGAAGCCGAGTACATTGCTGCTTCTGAAGCGGCAAAGGAGGCTGCTTGGATAAAGAAATTTGTTTCTCAACTAGGTGTGATGACTAGTGCTCTCAGTCCTGTGGACCTCTATTGCGATAATAGTGGGGCCATTGCGCAAGCCAAGGAGCCTAGATCGCATCAAAAGTCCAAACACATTTTATAGCGGTATCATCTCATTCGCGAGATAGTGGGTAGAGGAGATGTGAAGATATGCAAAATACATATGGATTTGAACATTGCAGATCCGTTAACAAAGCCACTCCCTCAGCCTAAGCATGAGGCACACACTAGGGCAATGGGTATTAGATACGTGCATGATTGACTCTAGTGCAAATGGGAGACTGTTGGTGATATGCCCTAGAGGCAATCATAGAGATGATTGTATCACATACTATGTTTACATCTTTATTATACGTTGTTCCTCGAAATAGATAACTTATTATTGATCAATGAATATGTGATTCGTTCATGAGACTATTTATGTTGTATGTTACTATTTTTAAAGGATCCCTAATCAAATATCATATATGGAACAAATATGGTTCAATGATTAGCGCATTCATTGATTGATGATCATGTCTTATGGTTCATGGTATGAAGATACCAAATTAATAATGTGGACACATGTTGGAGAACATGTTGTTGGATAGACCCAACATGAGACACTGCAAGAGCTATATGTGATGTGTCATCAGTGGTCTCATATTAGTGTTGGTGTAGAATCCTTAGACCTGAGATTATCATGGTTCCCAACACGTGTAGTAGCTTACTTAGGGGCTGCTAAACACTACTCCGTAATTGGGTAGTTATAAAAATAGTCTTCGGGCATGCTATGAAACATATAGTGGGATATGAATAATCAAGATGGGATGTGCCCCTCCTTTGGAGAGATATCTCTGGGCCCCTCGATGTTATAAATTACGGAAGTGCATGGCCATGCCAAAAGTGATTGAAGAGTCAATCGCAGGTTAAATAATCTATTACAGGATCGAGTAAATGATTGAGCTATTAAAGGATGGCACATATCTAGTCTTGAGCTTAATCGATATCGTGAGGCAAAGGGGTTCATACAAGTATACACTAGAGGTTCAGCCAATATGATCTTTATATATATCCGATGGGTCAACATGTTCTGCTGGGGGCTGATGTTGACATGTGGACCGAAAAGGAGTTTTTGGGTTGCAGCCAAGTGTACATAAACCTACAAGGTCGCATACTTAACGGGCCGGAATAAAGGGATTGGATGGAGATCCAATATTTACTCAATTCAGATAGAGATCCGAGTAGGACTCCTATGGGCCTGGGAGTCCCAGTTATGGATCCTATATATATATATATATATATATATATATATATATATATATATATATATATATATATATATATATATATATATATATATTATATATATATATATATATATATATATATCCTTAAGGTGATGAGGCTGACGAATATAAAGAAACCCTAGCCGTCACTTCCCCCAAGCAAAAACCCTAGCCACACACGGGTGCTAGCACGACCGTGCGACGTGTTCCATCTCTAGATGTGTGGATATCGGTAGAGGCGCCGCTGGTCTGCGATGCTGATCGGCGTGAGAGCACAGCGGGGCGTACACACGAGGAGGAGAAGATCGGGTTGCTGCGATCTACTACTTCCTCTACATCGACGCGCGCTACATCGCCAAAGTTTCTTTGGCTTCTTAGCACCTACTTTCGCTGCACAGCACGTCGAGTGGTAATGATCTATGATCTCGTACTTGCATGGTTCCTGATTTGCGCAATAGAAAAATTTTGATTTATACTATCGTAGTCTATGCGTATCCTAATAGATCTGAACAGGCATGGCATCATCTATTCGTCCACAATAATCCCTTTCTTTCCATGGACACACCACTACATGGAAAGTTGATTTCTCTAGGGCATAATTTTGAACACAAAAGACCTTTTTCTTGTCACAAATAAGTGGCAGTGGCTGATTCTGAAGTTGTGAGTAATAATCGAGCCAATGATGATTTTTTTGTCCACCGCAAATATTCATCAGTATTAGTTGATGGAAAAAGAATCTAACATTGATAGTTGTTGTATCAGAGAACACAAACAAGAATTATAGTTACAATGGTTTCATCACTTATTGTGCTTACAGTGGTATTGAAATTTCCCACTTTTAGTCGACAATTGTGACTATTAAACTATCACTGCTATGATTTATTAAAAAGAATGGTAGTGGATGTAATAGACCCTTCTTTTTCTCTGGTGTATATAAAGATTTTCATGTGCATTGCATGCCATTGCATTATTTTTTTTGAGAAACACAGTACAAACGCATGCCCCACACGCACGCACACTAATTCCTATGAACACACATATATACCCTACCCCTATGAGCACCTTTGAAAGACTGGACCGACATATATTGAGATTGACGAAGTCACCACGGGCACCTCGCTATAGACGGGGTACGTCGCCTACCATTGAAAGAATAATTAGCCGTAAATACGAGCACTCGTGTCAAATCTAGGATTTGAACCCGGGTGGACTGGTTCCACTACAAGAAACCTAACCAGTTGAGCTACACTCACTTCGCCATGCATCATTTGTACATGTAGAGTCCTGACCGAAGTAAAAAACTTTAGACCGAACAAAAGAAAACGGCTTTCCCTGCCATATTAGCTGACCACCAAATTTTCAAACTCCTCCAAAAGTTCAGAATTATTCCAAAAAGTACTAGATCATGTCAGGAGCCTTGCCATGGAGTTCCTGGATATTTCAATCAAGTTTGCCTAGTTGACCAAATCAAACTCTCCACCAAAAATAGAAAACCCCGATAATGTTCGCTCCGAGGGGGATTCACCCTATTTTTCTCTACTCCCTCCATCCAAAAATATCGCAACTCTTAGTACTTGTCACGATTCATAACTAATTAAAAGTTACCATATTTTGATATTTTGGGATACAGGGAGTACTTTTCTTGACCAATTGACAACCCACCTATTGTCAGGGCAGACTTGCCATGTCAGTGAGGCACAACTTTCATATGAGGTGGGTGGATCCTATCAGCCAAACGAGCCAAGTTTGCCTCAGCCTCAAGCATGCACAAGCTGCACCAACGTTAGTCGACAACCAGCTGAGAGTGATTGACGCACCGCGCCACATTGTGGCAGCCCTCTAATGCCCCTGGCCACCCCTACCAAGTTGTCACGTCACATTTTCCCCCTTTGTTTTATCACCGTGGTTGCACCTAGGTCTACAGAGTCATTCTTCCCCCAGTTTGTTGAAACCACCCGCATAATGCGCCCGGTTTTCCCCACTCACACCGTGTGCATTGGTGTTGACGCAAAATCTATCTCGTCAAGTATGCCAAAAGATGTGTTGACGTAGATCCTGTGTGTGGCACACGAAGGCCTGGGAGATCTGCTTAGCTCCAGTGCAGGTCCTAAAATTGATGAGATGCGGGCGTGCCAGTCAGTTTGATCCTGCAACTAACAAGATATATAAATAGCAGATCAAAGAGCCGATCGGCTGACAAGCTGATAGAGTAATTCCAGCCGATGCCGATACTAGCTGATGTTGATAGCGTTTTGAACAATCGGCTATGTTGATTGTAGATTCTAACACTTGATGTAAATAACATTATAAAGACAATCGGCTGATGATAATGCAATAAAACAATAATATAATCCAATAGAAACCAATCGGCTAATAGTGATATGATATTATAAGCGCTGATCCGAAGGTTGAAGCATACATCGGCTGGAGGTCCGATGTCATTAAATCCAAATGATTTGATAATCAATGAAACCTTTGTTGTCATCGACTAATCCAACTTATATGTAATCCTTGTGAGCCGATGCAACGTCTAGATAACTCATCGGCTGAAACCCTGATAAAAACCCTTATTGGCAATCAAAAAGCAGGCTAGAGATTATGGTTCTAAGCATGACTAGGGCTGATGCATCGCAAAGTATGAAAAGAAACATAATATCTAGACAATCAAGCCTTCGACTAATTTTAAGGGTGGTGGATACCTTAGCTAATCTAACTTGACAAAACGATTTAGCCGATACCGGCAAATACCCTAAAGCAAGCTTAGCCGATACAGCCAAATTGAATAATCGGTTTAGATTAACTAAGATATATGATAAATAGGTAGGGCCGGTGGAACGTAGGATTTACCCCTTCGCTGGAGATCGAAAGCTAATGCAGCCCCATGTCAGGTGACAAGTTTCACCGGTTGATAAGTAAAAAACCTCGGGAAAGAGGGTGGCGATGTGCCAAAAGTTGTATATTGATCAAGAGATATCTTACATAGACCCCGGGTGTACATATTTATACACATGAGTAGATACTAGTTCTTATTGGACAAGACACAAACTTTCCTAAAGATAAAGTAAAAGATACAAGTCCTATTCGGACTCTAAACAATCTTTCCTAAAAGTAAAAGGAAACTAATTGACTCTGTCTAATTAATAGATAACTTGCCATGTTGCATCCTCCTCGAACTCAGTCTCTTCTGGATAAGCTTTCTTTAATTGATTAATTTCCTTAACCGAATCCATCAAGAATCCAACTGCTGACAACTTGATATGTCTATCGGCTCATCCCAGGACTCTGAAGCCGATACGATTCCTAAGCCGATGATGACTTCGGAGCTTAACAAATTTTGGCGTTAACAATTGGTTAGGAACTAACAAGCGCGCGAGTCACACCTCAAGTATTGATAGCGCACATTGGTTGCAATTTTGCCTTAGGACTTTGCAAGCCACGTACCCTACGGCCCACTATGTTCAGCTACTCTCTCATCCGTGACTACATGCACATGACCACACCCATGAGAGTAGAGGATTGCTAATTGGCGCATATGCGCTGCTAGACCACACTTTATAAGTCCTACTTCAAAGTTTCAGATAAAAAAATTTGATTGAATGTTTTTCTGATGAACTTTTTGCAGATGGAAGTTTTCAGATGAAGGTTTTCAGAAAAAAAAAATAAGTGTGCACTAACCACGGATATGCGCCAATTAGCAATCATGCACCTTCACGCCCTAAAAGGTGTGCGCTGGCAGCACATATGCACCAATTAGCAATCATGCACCATCATGCCCTATTTTCCTTCTGTTCTACTTAACCTACTGAGCACCTCCCTTTCTCGCACAACTCGCCATTCTCATACATTCGCTAGCTAGGGACAACACCTTGGGCCATCGTGAATGAGAAGTGTCACTCATGGCATCGGCAAGCAAGCGCATGGTGCCAGCCTAGTCAAGTGAGACTTGCATAAAGCTAGCTTCAGTGCTTCACGAATGGATTCCTTGGAGCTCTCTATTTCCCTTTTCTGCATAGGTTGCATTGAAAAGCCATTGCACCCCCATCGTCATCCCTAGAATAGGTAGAACATCGTCATGACAAGGCCAATCACTCCGTTGTATGCTTGAGTGAGCTTCACGCAACCTAGACACACAAATAGGTCTCACGTGTCCTTTTGACTCTGTTTTATTCCCCTAATCTCAGCACCACCATAACTAGTCGTCTTCCCTGGCACCGACTGAATGCTACCCACACAGATTTGGGAACTTCCACCTCAATGAGTTCCGGTCCAATTATTCCATGTTGGAAGATCTCTAGGCACAAGCGAGCTCATTCCCATGCCTAGGTTTGGCTTGCAACACCCAAGCCACCACCGTCAGACTATCCTCTGCCCCTATCATCGCCTATTGTCACTAATATTTCCTAGTGAGCGTCCTTTCTAACCACCTACATTGTCGTGTGTTTTGAATGCTAGAGGTAGCTATAATATGGGACAGCCCAAGGAAGCCCAAGCACACGCTAGATGGGTTAGGCCACTACTGCTCCAGCGTTGCTTCACACGTGGGCTTGCGTAACTTGGCTCACATGATGATGCTGCAGGCACGGTTCAGCCACCACATTGAGCTCCCATGGCCCGATTCATGTCCTTAGAGGCCAACTGGTCCTCCCCTCATGCAACACAAGCCCTTGGCTTCCTATGGCATGAATAACGCGGTGAGGTGGTGAGATTCCGCTCTAGCTTGGCCATATGAGTGGCCTCTCCAGCTTCTCCTATCCTGCAGAGGGCATGAGTGGCTCAGTAGGGTTGAGGCCACTCAGCGGCGGAGACACTATCCATGACCACGTAGTGGGTGAGGCTGTCGCCCCTACGGTCCCCACTCCCACTCCCTCCTTTAGGCTACTAGATCTTGTCTCCTTGGGTCTGTGGCCACTATATCCGATGTTGAAGAAGAAGAGGGATCCGATGATCTGGCATATGAGAGAGGAGAGGGTTTGGGGGGAGGGAGGGGTGATTGTGGCCACCGACTGGTGAGGAAGAGGAAGACCACAATGACGATGACAATGAGATCACATTGGCCACTCCAAATTTGGCACATACGAGAAGGCAGCGACTGGATCTGCAGCAGACAAGGCAGCAACCGGGGAGCGTGTCAGCCCTGCCTCGATTTGCACGACTGATAGGGAGCTCGCCAGCCCATCACCACTATCAACGTATTCACTCCATGACTATCACAAAAATAAAGTAAAGCCATATATAACAACAAAATTACAGGTAAAAAGAAGAAAAATTGTACATTGCATACTACTAAATTTTAGACTTAGAATGTACAATTTTATGGGACTGATAGTAATACTCTTATTTAAATACGAAGGTACCACCAAAATATAGATATCTTTAGCTTTAAATTATGTCCCAAATATAGTTGTAGCTACCTAGTACATGTAAAAGGTGATTTTACCTTGTTACTTCCATGCTACCCCTAGCAGACCCGATCACCTCACTAGCCTTCGAGATCCATACTATCCTTAAGAGCAAGTATAATAGTAGGCTATAAGCTAGCTACTACAAGCACATGTGGAGGAGAGAGAAAAAAAGTAGACTACAAATTTGTAGCCGGCTACGGCACGGACTTCAAGATATTATTGCGTATGAGAGATAGGCCAGATATTAATGGTGCAATATATATTTATATGCAACTATTGGGTAGGTTATTATGACTTAGAAGATGTATTAATTTTTAGAGTAGTAGTTGGCTATACTATTAAACTTGCTCTAATTTCCATCACCATACTATACATTAATGAGGAGCATTTTAGAACATTTGCTTCAATACTTAATTCCCACAAAATACTCCTAGTAGCTATATTTTGGGACGGAGAGAGTAGTATTTACCTACAACATTTGAATACAACCCAAGCTTACATTTCAGCTTCTTTGTGCATGAAATCTCTCCATCATGGCCATCTAAACTCAATATTGTTCCTACCTAGAAAACTAGACAACCTCACATCAAGGAGAAACCACTGCCATCGTCGCCTGGTGCTCGCATCGAGGAGGAGCCGCCACCAACGCCTGCTGCTTGCGTCACCGTGCCGAGGAGGCATCACCGCCGCCGCTTGCTCTACCTCCTTGGTTTAGGGATAGGAATGATGGGGGAGAGGAGGCTGGACGTGTTATGATATCACTTAGGAGTAAAATGTTAACCCAATAGTTTCTAATCATTTTTTTCATTTCTATTTCTTTAACTCAATATATTCCATCAATAGTAGGGAAAAACTCTTTGTTCAAAAAGAGATTGAAGTTCACATTGTACTACCTTTATGTTTCGTTTTGGATCTTTTCAATTTTACTTTGTGATACTTTGAACCACCCTCCACTCTTTTATCCATTTATATCTAACTTGTCTTGGATACAATCATGGGAGATCATTTATATGCTTCAAAAGAGAGTCGAGTAGTCCAAAGTGCAACAGAGGTAAGATTATCCATACAAAAATAAAAAAAACAATGCTTAAAGGGTATTTTAAAGAGGAATATCAGGAGTAAAATATGGTTAAAACTAAAATTTACTGCAAATTCATAACACTATACATAAAAGTTAAAATCTCATACAAATGAGGTTGGAAGTTAGGACACGATCATAATTGTCCCTATTTAAAAAACGGAGAGTATTTTATTCGATCGTCCGAAATCCCTAATCCTTTCCTCCGCTCCAGCCCACTCTGCTTGCGCGACTCCCGTTTCGTACCCTCCTCACCCCTGCCTCGCCGGCGGCGACCGCACGTCCCCCCCTTCTCGCCGTCGCGCACCCGCACCCCCGGCGACCCACCCCCTCGCCCTTTCCTCGCGTGCGCCCCACCACCACCGGGGAGGCAGCCGGCGACCGGCGACCGGCCGGAAAGGAACGGGACTCCGTCCGGCGGCAGCGGCAGCCGCGAAGGCGTGCATGGTGACCGCAGCGGCAGCGGCGTCGCTCCGCTGCTTCCCTTCCTCCCTCGGGAACCGTGGCCCCGGGGTCGCAACCGCGCGGGGTGGCCTCGTCAGGCTCTCCCCGCGGCGGGGNGTCCGGTCCGCGGCCGGCGTGGCGGCGCCGTCGCGGGAGGCGGAGTCGGCCGCCTCGCTGGGCGACCTCACCCGCGTCGACTTCCCTATCCTTGACCAGGTACCCGCACTTCTCTGTCAAGCTTTGTATATCATGTTATTGTTATCTCTATTATCTGAAATATGCAAAGTTAGTCCTGATTATATAGACAATTCTCTGAAGTCGGTTCGTGCCTATTTTATAGTATTTTCCACTCAAAAGTATGTTGCAGTTGCATATTAATGATCATCAGTGATGAAACTGTCACCCCTTTTTACCATGCTGGGTTGTATAGGAAATTCATTAGAGTACATGATTGCTGTCATTAGCAATTTACGATCTTAGGTCTGGATGTTGATACCGGCACTCAGATATTGCTTATGGAGTGGTTCTAATTGAGCACCAATGCTCCATTTCCTAGTTACCTTGTCAATTCCATGCCTTGTTGCTCCGAATGAAATGCCACATAAGTTGTTCTTGCTGCTTGCCACCAAAAAGGAAAAAGAATGTTGGTTAGTGCGTTTATGCTGAATTGGTGGCATTTCACTTCAGATGTCTACTGTGTTGGAGAATGAATGCCTAGATTGATTTAGGTTGTTTCTTGTAAACTTTCCTTATATACCGATACTTATTTAAAAGTCTTATTTGATTAGACCAATTAATTGAACTCATTTTTGGACAAATATGGGGCTTCATTTCATTGTAATTGTTCTGACTAGTATCTAGTCTCTTGGTAATAATCACTGTGGAAAAATCAACATTGTTTACCTTTTTCATGTGTTGGTCACTGCACCAAGTTGCAACTTTTAGTGTAATCTATATTTGGTCTTCTGTTGATCTGATTACACAATATTCTTTGTGCATGATGAGACACACTATTATTTTATTTGTTACCTATATTGAAGCTTTACCTTGAATTTTTGTGGCTGTTGTGTGTTCTGTGACCTTAATGGGTGCAATTAGTTTCTGTAGTTTTATTTTGTTGCAACCAATAACCTTGGTTTTCTTACTAAGAGAGATATGAGCTTTATAGCATATTGTTGTCTCTGTTACGCTTATCACTGGGAGTGTGTGGATTGATGCCAGACTCATGATCTTTGTAAATTGATTTAATTTTTGTTAGTTCTGGTGCGCTTTTCATTATGAATGTGTGGGTTGCTACCAGATTGGTGTAATTTTTAAGCTGATTTACATTTGTATTAATTCAAGTCAGTTCTTATTTATTCAGTGAGGCATGTGAAAGCTCCATGTTTTAATGGTTGATTTTAAAGTAGCTCTTTGACATGGTTGTTGTAGTCAATGTAGCTTGAGGAATTGTAATGCTGACTTTTCTGTTGGCATATTGGATTGTCATTCTTGTTACAACAAAATATTAGCCTTAGAGTTGCCAGATAGTAATCTTGGCATTCAAGGTAGAAAAATTCCATTTTATCTGACAATTGAAACTTGCAGGAATTTGATGGTTCCAAATTAGTTTACTTCGACAATGGTGCAACTTCGCAGAAACCTTCTTGTGTAATGAAAACTTTAGATGAGTATTACCGGTCTTACAATTCGAATGTTCACCGTGGAATTCATGTTCTCAGGTAGTTTTTACATTTATCAGTTATGCCTTGTATGTGTTCAGTGTTTGTGCTTATATGGACATATGTATATAGATCTTGTGCCCCACTGATATGCTTGTTTCATTGGCATCAGTGCAAAGGCTACCGATGCATATGAGAGTGCAAGAACAAAAGTTGCAAATTTTGTCAATGCAGCTAATAGTAGAGAGATTGTTTTTACGCGTAATGCTACTGAAGCTATCAATTTAGTAGCATATTCATGGGGCATGTCCAACTTAAAACAAGGAGATGAGGTAAGTCCTCTATTTTTGACCAGCTGATTAATATGTGTTTCAGGCTGACTGTACCAGCTGTTTATAGTTTTATAATGCATGTAACTGTACAAATTGTGTTTCTACTAATGTTAAGTACTTAAGTTTTTGTTTCAAATCTTCAGTCAAAAATCATTTTTCCTTATTTTTTAGTCTGGACTCTGGAATTACCAAATTCTTCATCTAATCAAACGCACCTGACCATTGTAGTTACCTCATCCAAATTTCACCAAGTATCATTATTTGGTATATATCGTCTGAAGTTTGTAGTCTTTGTTTTACCCTCCCATAAGAACTTTGTCTTCTATTTTGTTGGCCAGATTCTTCTGACGATTGCAGAGCATCATAGCGCTATTGTTCCTTGGCAATTTGTTTCCCAGAAGACTGGTGCTACTTTAAAGTATGTTGGGCTAACTAAAGAAGAGGTTCCAGACATTGAGCAGTTGAAAGGTCTTCTGTCAAACAAAACGAAGATTGTTGTTGTCCATCATGTCTCAAATGTACTTGGTAAGTTGATGTTTTTTTAAAAGAAAATCTTGTTGAGGTTTTGAAACATCATATTGATCCTTAACTGTAATTGTGATTCCTTTTTTAATGAAACGATCATAGGGTTGGTTTGGTTTGACGTTGGCAATGCCAAATTTTGGTAGGGTGGAGATGTAGTTGACATGTTTGGTTTGATGCCAACATTGTATCAATGTGTGATAAATTTATGGACAATGCTGAAATTTTAGTAGGGTAATGTTTAGATGAATTGTTTGGTTTGCTACCTTACCATAATTTTGGTATTGTACCAAACCAAACAAGCCATTAGAGTTTGTCTTAGAGCTAAAACATGATTGTGGAAAAGACGTGATTTTTATGGCTAATGAAATAATGAAAATGGATAACAACAGCAGTTAGTGTTTGTCCAAAGATATTATAGTTAATGACAGAATATTTAAAACAAATGTTTATTATAACACCCCTAGGTATTGACATACCTAGAGAGCTATCATCATTTGACGGCACCGCAGGAAACAATAGGGGTTGAACCTGAATTGGGAACTACCATCTTCACAGGGCCCTGCAAAAGAAGAATTATACCTCTGCTACTTGTAGAATCTGGGTTCTGTTTGCATACCACAACCATGTTGCCAACCTTGTTGCACATGCAATCTCTCAAAAAAGACACACTGCAGAATGGTGGTTCTTCCCACATTTGAAGCTAATCAAACCTTGCTTTACTAGTGTTAAGCGAAGAAATGAGATTCTGCAAGCATGGTTCTGAATAAGACTTAGCTCCTAACTTCTTGGGCTTGAAAGACTGTTGAGTGTGGTTTTGCTCATAGTCACAAAGTTCCTGGATCGATGGGATTTAGGAATGTGGTACGCTACTTGCGAGAGGTTTTTACAAGGTGGGGATGAAAATGTCCTGCGTTCCCGGAATGGGGAAGACGTTCCTGGGTTGAGGAATGCTTCCTTCGACCCTGTTTTCTGTGACTATGGTTTTGCTTGGACTTGTTGAATGGGGATCGCTGGGAATTCTTTTCTCCCTCCTGGTGAACTCTCTTCTGGTAACTAGCCACTACTATTGCCACTGGCACTCTTAGTTCTCTTGTGCAGCAGTAAGTTGGATCTCCAACTCCTAGTCCTGTTCCACACTTCCCACATTAGGCACAAAGAGGACAATGTTGCTAAACTTTCTGTCATACTCATCCAGTCTTACTTTCTTCCCAGATCTGATTCAGTTCATCATTAATCCTGTTCCTTCAAGAATTCAGGTGATACTTCCCAACTGAAGAATAACCTCCCAAGTGATAGCATCATGCGCAGGGGTTCAGGCTTCACAAATTGCTCTTATCATATGTTAGCCCGACCAGTTAGCTGGAAAGGCAGAAAAATAATCTTCTCCTCTAGTGTCGTCCTAGATCCTTCTCCATCTTGTGTAGTGTAGCTAATCTGCAGCATTGTTTTTGCAGTATCCTGAGTTCCTGACTCCCTGACCTAAATTGAGTGAAAACTCCACCAAATGAAATATATAGACTAGACCTACAGCTTTTGTCTAGACCATGTGACTTGATTTCATATGTATTTTTAATCCTAGATTTCAAACCAGTGTTTCAGCCTATGGATCAGAAAATTAAATTCAAATTAGCAGTGAGCAAACTTGATTTCTATTTGAAATTGATGCATCTAGGGACTAGATTACCCTTGCCATGAGGAAAATCAAATTTAAATTGCCAAGGTTGTCTCAAGTTTTTGTCTACTTGCTACAAGGGTAATATCTAATTAGTCCCTTGATGCATCAATTTCAAATAAAAAGTGAATCCGGTTGCCAGTTATTCAAATTTGAATTTCTGACCCACAGGCTAAAACACTATTTGGAAAGCTGGAATTAATAATCCATAGAAAATCAAGTCCTGGTCTAGACGGAAGTTGTAGGTCTAGTCTTTCATTTAGTGCAGGTTCGGTTCAATTTGGGTAAGCAGGTTGGGAGATACTGCAAAAACAGTGTGGAAGACAGCTGTGCAAGAAAGAGAAGTACATGTAATGCTAAATGCATCTAGGATGACACCAGAAAGAATACATTTTTATGTCTTTTCAGCTGACTAGTCAAGCTGATATTTGTGGGAGGGAGTTTGTGAAGGCTGGATCCCTACTCGTCATGCCATCACTGATTCACTGGAGTTTTTCCTTCAACAGTTCAGCGCCAAGAATTACCTAGGTTCTTTCAGTGACACGATAAATGATGAATTGCAAGAAAAATTGTGGATGAGTACGATAGGTAATTCAGCAACATTGTCCACTTGGTGGTAATGATGAAAGTTAGAAGGCTGGGAGGTTCTTTAGAGGACTTATTGAGACGTGATGGAGTGAAACCCGCCATCCATTTACCTCAAGGGGGCTACAGGAATGGAGTTAGAGATACAGCTTATTGCTGCCCAGAAGAACCATTTTGGGAGTATCAGTGGAACTGGCAGCAACCAGAAAAGAGTTCACCAGAGGGAGGAGAGAAATCCCAGTGGCCCCAATTCAAGAATTATAAGCAGAACTAACACAATCAACAGTCTTTCAAGCCAACAGGGGCTCCATCTTGTTCAGCACCGCCCCTCGCTTTTCCTAGCACCAGTGCAAGGTTTGATTTGCATCAAGTGCGTGCAGAACCACCATGTTGTATGTGCAGCAAGGTTAGGCATATAATCGTTGAATGCAAGTGGAACCCAAATTATCTCATCAAGTGGCACAAGCCTAATTCTTCAGCAAGATCTCCTGCATCGTTTTCCCGGAGCTTCTGGTTCAGCCAGTGGTGCCGTTCAGATGATGGTTTGTGGATACCTAGGGCACTACATTTGCATTAGAGCCTTTATATGATAAATAGTAGTAGTTCCTTTGTCACGTAACGAGCTGAAATTAGGTTCATGGTAATCTTGACTTAGTCTGTTTCTTACTGTATCATGAATTATGGTGTATGGTATTCTGGGAAATTTTCCCTGATTGAATCCATATCCAGTTTTCATTTCATGTGATGTCTGCTTAGACAGCATATTTGGTAACATGGATCTTCATCCTTTCCAGGTTCAATGCTTCCAATTGAGGATATTGTAACATGGTCAAACAGAGTTGGTGCTAAAGTTCTTGTTGATGCTTGTCAAAGTGTTCCTCATATGCCAGTCGATGTTCAGAGGCTTGGTGCAGATTTTCTTGTTGCATCGTCACACAAGGTTTTATTATCAATTCTTTGTACTAAATAAGTTTGTAATCATTGAGAATAGCACAATAATTGACTTTCGCAAGTTATGGGCTAAACTTCCCAGATGTGTGGCCCTACAGGCGTTGGATTTTTGCATGGAAAGTTTGACCTCTTATCATCCATGGAGCCTTTCTTAGGTAAGATATTGTAGGACACTAGAAATTTGCTCACTCTATTATCAGAAGTTAAATTGGATAGTTAGCATCCATTGGTGAAGCATGGCCATGACTAAGTCCTGGTTTCCTGTTCTAGGGGAAGTATTGTTTTATAACTATCCTTGAAATTCTGATTTCCTTTCAGGTGGTGGTGAAATGATTGCAGATGTGTTCCAAGACAAATCCACATATGCTGAGCCTCCTTCTAGGTGAATCATATTGTGACTTCTTTCTTTGATCGTTCTAGATTTCATCATCTATAATCTATATCATATCATCTTAGGAAAGTTGGTGCACAATGTACAATATCAGTCTAGATCTTTCATCAACTATATCATATCTTCTGGAGGAAAGTCAGTGCGTAATAATAAAATATCTAAAGTGATAAATATTACTATGTAATACAGCAGAATCATGTGGTCATCTTGAATAATGGTTATCACTAATATTTCTTGGATCTCCCTTAATCGAAGCTGTTGTGTGGAAACCACTGCCATTCTCTTCTTAGTTTCCTAACAAAGATATGTTTTGCTTTCCTCTTCATTTTTTGATATAGAAATTGACTGTTCCCATAAGATCAAGAATACAAAGATAACATGTAGCAGATTCCTAGACGTGAACCATAATCATTTCACCAAAAACTTGATTGTGTTAGAAAGTTGATATGTTATAGATTTTATTACTAATTCACTATGTTAAAAAAGTAGCTCCCTTGTCAACATTTGTTCCAAGATTGCCTCTGCTTTATATTACCTGTCAGTAAAATTGAAAAGAATCCCTTTTGGAATTTCATGAAAATTGCTAGTGGTGGTTGTACCTTTCTTTTTTTTCATTTCATATCTGGGATTCTAATTGTTGTTCTGAAAAGATTTGAGGCTGGAACACCTGCGATTGGAGAAGCTATAGGATTGGGAAGAGCAATTGATTATTTGTCAAAAATTGGCATGCAGAAGATCCATGAGTATGAGGTCAGAATAAACTGTTTATGTTTTACCTCCTTGAATTGTTTTCAAATGTACTTTATTATCGTTTCAGAAAAACAAAAATATTGCTCTCTGTCATCATACCATGCTTATTCCTGTCTTTAGAAAGGTTTCAGCTATTTATAACATTCTCAGTTCTCACAAGTGTTATGTTTTGCCAGAATGAGTTGGCGACCTATCTCTATGAGAGCCTTATTGCTGTTCCAAATGTTTGGATCTACGGTCCAGCTCCATGCCAAACTGATCACCGTGCCCCATTATGTTCTTTTAATGTTGAGAATGTTCATCCAACAGATATTGCCGAAATTCTTGATCTCCAGGTATGCGTTTTGTGAACCACTAACCTCAGATGCAAATGCTAGTTTTGAGTTTTATGAGTATACGGTTACTGCTCTTGTGATAGCTCTGTAATTTTTTTGGATTGAATAAAGAAACACTTTTCTGATAACTTTCTAATTCACACCCTATTCCTTCTAAGTATTTATGTCCGTCTCACAGCTGTTTGTATTCAGCTATATTTTACCTAGTTTCAACTGCAATCTGAGAACACATAGGAGTTTAGAAATTTAACATCATGTATTAATAAGAAATTATGACTTCCAGCATCCAAAGCATAATTATTTTCTTGTGAAAAATTCTTAAATGTTTCCATCTTCTCAATAGCCTTCCCTGAACAGCATGTTTGGTAAAGTTATTTGTTATTGTGCCTTCTTCAATTATGTTTCTAGCACTTGCAATGTAATATTGATGAACTATTTGTTTCAGCATGGCATAGCAATTCGGTCAGGCCATCATTGTGCACAGATATTGCATCGAACTCTTGGTATCAATGCAAGTGCTCGTGCTAGTCTTCACTTCTACAATACCAAAGAGGAGGTGGATGTCTTTGTCGATGCGCTGAAAGATACTATCGATTTCCTTACTTCTGAACACTAATTCCACAGTTCTATTAGCATTCGGCATTCCCCCCTTTGTACTAGTTTCAGGTTGACTTTATCTAGTCAAGGGGTCATACAATTACAAAATGAAACAACCAACCAAAACATGTGTACTAGATGTAAAATCAAGCCCTTTTTCCCCATCCCTGAAATTTTGCAGAAGCTGAATTTGTACAACAGAGATTAATTTAAGTATTTCAGCAAGCTCTTGAGAAAGCTCATGACTCGTGTCTTGAAGGTTTATTTGTAAATAATGCTGACCTGTATGTTCTCTTGGTTGAAAACAATGTGTACATGAAAAATAAACAAGGTTTATTTTATTTTTTTGGTTACACGTGATGCCTTTTTTGTTTCCTGTTGGAATTAAGCTGTTTGCCTGTGATATTCGTGTTTCAAATGGTACTTAAGTTATTCTTATGGAGGTTCACCTTATCATATTCAAGGATGTTAAAATCGTGATCCTGAATTGCAATCAGAAGTTCTCAATCATAGAATCGGATACATAAAAATCATTAATCATAGAATCAGATACATACAAATCATAAAATCATAGACTGAATTATAGAATGAGACCTAAAATAGAGTAGTAAAATCATAATTGAGATTTTAAAAACCTTGATCATATTGGTTAATGCCAGTATTCCAAGTAACAATCCGCTTGCCCTCATGGTTTCGTTCGGGTTTGTGATGCAAGTCGCAATGAGGAGGTTTTCCACCCAACATTACTCCTGAGATTCCAGGCTTTTGCTGAGCCTTCAAATCACAAAACATTGTGCTTTGCTGAGATAAAAAAAAAAAGGTTCAAACCCCTTCCTGATAGTTGAAGCGTAGGGCGACCAGATATTATCCCAAAGTGCAAAGAAACAATAGTTGATGAAGGTGTAGTATCTATCTTGAAAGCACCCAACTTCGTGGCCACAAAGATCTCGAATTCTCAACAGTGCATTGCGGATCAAAACTACCAAAAGGATGTAAACAGTAATGCTACTTCAGGGAGAGAGACCCCTTGGAGTAGAAAAAGATTACACAAGCATAAATATCACGACTTGAGTAACGAGCACCCAAAGCTTGCACAATCCAACTACAATCCCAGGCAACAAAGTCCTAAGATTCCACCCTCTGTTCCACAAACACCCCACCACCATGGTTAACCCGCTGGATCATCATACATAATAATACAGAATTCTCTAACACTGGCCATAACACAATTAAGAGACTGAAAGGAGCTCAAGATTGAATAGGCTTGATCTTGAAGTGGAGATTGATGAGTGAAAACACGAAACATTTCAGATCCTGCACAAGGAAACATTAGAATTTGTTAGAAATAACTTTGTCTATATGCTTGCTATACTGTGCACGACCGAGACATTAATTCCCTCAAATGAAGTTAAACCAAACCAGGATGGCGTTAGAAGATCCAACGCATTACATGCTTTTGCACTGCCACTAGAATGTGCACAGCTAGCAGTTCCTTAATTGTGGCATACAGTTTATAATATGAACCTACAGTTGTGAACTAATCAACTCAAAAGCAAATTAAGGATAGATGATATAATGATATCTAGCAAATCTGACATCATGCTATTCTGGTCATTTTTCCAGCTAGAGGGATGAAACTATTGCAGAAAATATGAATGCATCTCTTACTAAAACTTCAAATGAAACCACCCAGTAATTTTATCAAACAAAATTATTCCCTACAACAAGTGATGGAAGTCACAGAACATGCTAAGAATATATGCAAGTCAACTGAGTCTGTCTAGGGTGTAACCACTGGAGCATCCTGCAAGATTTCCATGGAACCCACTGTATCCACAATTCCACTAATTTACAACAATAGAGCAATGTGGTGTTGGCATCTAAGTTATAGACAAGGCTAGCTTACTAACCAATAAATTTGACCCATTGAAGGGCTTTTGCAGTTAGTCTTAACCTGAATATTTCAGGTATCTATTTTCATGATCTCGGGTAGCTATCATAAGACTTGAGCTGTGTTGATGTTGATTAATTAACGAAGTCAGGACGCTACAGACAAATGGCTTCTCGAATACAGCAGTTTTCATTAACAATGACTAAGATTATCTTTTGCAATTATTAGGAGATTATTCCACCAGCATGCTTTGTAAAAATGATGAATTATTAATCAAACTATGTTGTTTAAATCTTCTAACAAAAATTAACAAAAACAGAAAAAAAAATGAAACAGGTCGCATCCACAACAAAAAATTTCTCTGAAGCTAAAATAGCCTGGGTTGTATGGCTGCCAAGAAACAAACTAGGGGAACAGTTCACTCTTGTTTTTTCTTTCTTGTTCCATTTAAATCATTTTCGTTACAGATGTTGCTCGCTAAACAATCCAAAGCAGAGTGATAAAACTCAAACAAAAACAATGATGATAGATGCTACTATCAAACTAGCATTGTGTGTTTTCAGTTGACATATGAGTTTCTGATCATGTTGTTTTGTGCCTTTAAACAATAATCGCTAAAAGTGGATATGATCCAGTACGCCGTATTATGATTCCTGAAGACACAAAACAGGTAGGCTTGTTACTTATGGAGTTAAGCTACAGTGACTGATGTCAGGAGGTTGGTAAGAACCAGGTTGTCCTCTTCGTTAATGGGAAGGGATGGTCCCGATAACCCTCCCCCACCAACACCACACACACAAAAAAAAATATCCTGGAATCAATGATAACTATTCAACTTTAAAAGGATAAAATGCCAGGCAATATCTGCCTTTTTACCCCTAGCTTGGATTGATTGTTTTGAAAACACAAACAAATAAGATTCTTACAATGTTATAGATCATTCAAATGTGTTGCATTGCACATGATTGCAGCAAGGCAACTCAGCGCAAGCACAGTTAAGAGTTGATACTACTATTCCTCTATAGATCATAACCACACTGAAAGAACGTCACTCAGATGAAATAATAGGTGAAAATTATCATATACGCATCCACTCAATGCTTAGTTAATTAAGCTTTGTACTACTCAATACTTCTTGTACTATTAACGGAACGAGTAGAACCTGCCCACAAGTGAACAATCCCCCTGGCATGAAGGGAGGTGATATTCATTAGGCATGGCATCTATTTAACATTCATACGCCGATCCAAGTCACGCAGAGCACCGGAACAGACAAGCAGGCAAGAAGTGGAGCAATGGCAAGGATGAGAATTTGTGGGGTGGACCTGGACGAGGTAGTAGAAGATGCGGAGGCCCTCAGGGTCCTTGCTGGTCTGGACGTCGACGAGGGATCCAATCTTGGAGGTGGTGAAGGAGATGTGCTCGTTGCCCATGACAATCTCGAGCTCCTGCCTCCCCACGCGGTCGGGCTCCGGCCAGTTGTTGTCGTCCTCCTTCATAATCTACAACAACAAGAAAACGAATCCATCCATCCATCAATCAATCATTGGATAGGTAAACCAGAAATCGATCGATCGATCCCCAAAGTTGGAGATAAACCCTAACCCTAGAAATCGACGGTGGGGGTAAACCAACCTCGGACTCCTGGATGATCCTCCGGGCCTCGCGGAGGACGGAGGGGGAGACGAAGACCTCCTTGCGGATCATGGTGTCGTTCTTGTAGTTGGAGTTGTTGGCGTAGCGGAGCTTGCCGTCGGGGCGGAACTCGAACTCGAGGAACTCGTGACCAAACTTCCCCTTGTGCCCCACGTAGTACCGCAGGTAGAACTCACCGCCGCTGGCGCCGTCCTCGCCGGCGCCGCCCGTCGCCATCGGTCACCTCTCGCTCGCCCTCGCCGCCGCCGCCGCCGCCGCCGCTTGGTCGCGAGATTTTGCAGCGACGCCTCTGTTTGTGGTTGGCACGTCGTCGCCTCGCAACGCAAATACAGGAGTAGGATGGATTGGAAGATGGGCTCTCCTTTCCTTTCTCTTTCGTTTCGTTGCTTAGTTGGGTTTGTAATCAAATTGGGCCCAAATGGGCTGGCAATGACAGCCATACTATGAAAATTCTTTCGATTTTGCTATATATTTGGCGATAAATTTTCTTCTAACAATTTCACATATGTAAATATAATACAATCGCAATATAATTACATTGTAACTTACATGTAATTATAATAAATTTAATTTGTACGTAACTTTCGCATAATTTTAAACCGTTCGATTTGCTTTAAAATTCGTGCAAAGAAGGGTAGAAAAAATCACAACACACGCACATGTGAGAGAATTTAGTCCCATTAACTTCGTTTCATGGAAATAACTTATCACGGATTTTCAAAAGTTACATACAAGTTACACTATAATTACATGCTACATCACGATTATACTATATTTACACCTGTCAAATTTTTAAGTTAAAATTTGACGACATGTATAGCTATTCTCTTCTTTTTTTAGTGAACCTGGACAAAAAATGAACCACCCTCTTCCACAAATGGGGAATGTATTATATGTACACAAGCCTTCACTATACACATCGTGCACATCAACTAACAAATATCACAAAAATTTTAGAAAAATTTGTACATGTAATTTTAATAGTATTGTATTTACGTGTAAGTCCCATCTTTAAATTCATCTTACATAAAGAGAAAAAACAAAATTTTGACAGACTTATAGTCTTCAAACTGTCAAAATTTTTGTTTCTTTTGTTATTGCTAAAATATAATAAATTTGAGGTTAAGATTTCACACACGTAGGAATAATACTATTAAAAGTATGCACATATTTTTTTCTAGATTTTTTGGTGGCATTTCACTAGTACAGAATGAGTTTTTGCAAACGGGCGAATAAGATTTTCGCATGCGGTTGGGCCAGCCGCATGTGCGAAATCGTCTGCAAAAATCACCATCTTCCCATGCGGCCAGGGCACCCGCATGCGAAAATCGGATTTTCGCATGCGGGCGCTTAAGCCGACCGCATGCAAAGAGAAAATATCGCGAAAAAAAATAAAATTCCAAAAAAAAACAAACCCTAGCCGCAAGCGGCGGCATCGCCGCCCGAGCTCGCCGCCGGCCGCTTCCACGCCACCTGACCCCGCTGCTGGCCACCGCCATCCGCTCCCGCCACTGGCCGTCGCCGCCGGATCCGGGCAGGATGAGGCCCGCCGCTGCCGGATCCGGGCGAGATCCGCCCACTCGTCGTCGTCATCGGGGTCGCCGCCCACCGCCAGACGCCGCGTGACCGGCGCCAGATCCACGCCGCTGCGGCCGCCGGCCGTCGCGGGGCAGCGCAGTGCCCGTTGCCGTCGCCGCCTGCCGCTGCCCGCCGTCGCCGTCGCCGAGTGTCGTGCTCCTCCGTAGGGCGCGGATCCGGTCCTCCCGAGGACGGTGCCGCCGGATCCGCCGCCGTAGGCCGTCGCCGTGCCCGCCGCTCGCCGCCGAGAGCCCCTAGGGCAGCGGATCCGGCTTTCCCGAGGACGGCGCCGCCGGATCCGCCGCCGCTCCCGCTATCTCGCCATCGCCCGCCGCCTCCTTGATGTCACCGCCCGCTCCCTCCTAGCTGCCGCCGCGCCGCGCCTTCTTGAGGCCGCCGCCGCTGCTCCCGCCGTCGCCCACCGCCTCCTACCGTCGCCCAAGTGAGAGAGAGAGAGAGGAGATAATAACTGAGAGGAGAGGAAGAGAAGATAAGGTTAGGTATAGGAAGAGGGACCATTTTTACATGCGGGCCACTTAACCGCCCGCATGCAAAAATTAATTTTTTTGCATGTGACTTTTTAGATTTCAAATCAATTTTTATGTCACTATATCAACTCATATGAAAAAGTTGTTAAAAACAAAGTTGTAAGAACTCATCAAGATCTACAACTTTTGTTTTGGTTATTTTTCTATATGACTTTATTTGAACAGTTTGAAATTGAATCTCAAAATATGACAACTTCAAATAAAATTTTCAAATAATAAATGATTTCAAATAGAAATGTCATCAACGACAAAGTGGTATAACTTATCAAGATCTACAACTTTTGTATTTGTCATTTTTCTATATGATTTTGTTTCGATAGTTTTGAATTTAAAATTTAAAATTATGACAATTTCAAACAATATTTTCAAATACTAAATGATTTCAACTGAAAAGGTCATCAATAACAAAGTGGTATAACTCATCAATATCTATAACTTTTATTTTGGTCATTTCTTCATACGACAAAGTTATTTCTAACATTGTTCACAAAATGTACATATCTTATATAGTTTTATAAACTATAGAGAGAGATATGTAAATTTTGTGAAAATGTTACGATCACTTTGTCGGATGAAGAAATGACTAAAATAGAATTTATAGATCTTGATGAGTTATACAACTTTGTTGTGGATGACTTTTTCAGCTGAAATCATTTATTGCTTCAAAATATTATTTGAAGTTTTGAAATTCAAATTTTTAATTGATAAAACAAAGTCTCAAGAAAAAATGACCAAAATAATAGCAGTAAGAACACAATAACATGATAGAGCATGATTTTAGAAACATTTAGGAAAAAGAATCATCTAATTTGGAGTTCGTATGAGTGAGATACACTAGTTTCAAATTTCAAATTTCAAATTTTATTTTCGCATGCGGGCGCTTAAGTGAGCCGCATGCAAAAATGAGCTCATTTTTGCATACGGCCCTCTTAAAAGGCCCGTATGGGAAAATCTATTTTTCCATACGGGCCACTTAAGAAGCCGTATGGGAAAATGACCCTCGATTTTTGCAGACGCCATTAGTTATGGTCCGTTTGCAAAAATCATGGGCTCCCGTACAGAAAAATCACTTTTGTAGTAGTGTTTGTTAGTTGGTGTATATGGAGTGTGCATGCGAAGCTTATGTGCATACGATATGTTCCCTCATTAATGTCCGTCAAAAATACCCCTACGCATTTCTTATTGGGTCAAACCTTCCCAAGAAATTTTAGTATAACTCAATTTGTCAATCAACTCGTAACACTTTCAGAATTTACCACCAAAGGACATGAATTGTTTCATTCCATCCATTCAAAACCGCGTATGTGTCGTGTCGTCATTCATCCACATCGGACGGGGAGCAACTCATTGGTCGGAGTCACCGGTGTCGGCTGGCAGGTCCTCCCCACACGCTATCTACTAGCGAGGTCCTCCACGCATGCCGTCGAGAGCTGTTGTCAGCCATCGGCCGCCAAGGTCCTCTCGACGGGCACATTCGGCCGCCATTGATGAGTTGCTCCTTGCACATGGTGTCGGTCGGCAAGGTCCTTCCCGCAAGCAGCGCTGCTGGCCACCAAGGTTCGTCCAACACGCGCATTCCACTACTACAAAATCGATTTTTCTGGACGAGGGTCCCGATAGTTTTCAGACGGGTCATAAGTGGCCGCGCCTGGAAAAACCGGCCCCGAGGGGACCGGTAGTTGGACCGCACGGGATAATGCATTATCTCGTGCGGTCCGTTAGGTGGACCGCACGCGATGAAGCACCATAAAGCAGCTCCTAACCCCGACAGTGTCACTTTGAACATAGTGTTTCTCTCTCCAAAAAAAGGCAATTATATAGGGAAGGTTTTTAACTTGAATTTTTCAATTGGAATCAATACAAAAGGTACCATGCTTGATCTTCTCTTTCATTTGCTTCCATTTTTAAAAATTTTTATTGGTTTAATGTGAAGATATTTGAATATTTTTTAACTTGGTTTCTCTATCCAAAAATAGGCATTTTCTTTTGGTGGGAGGTTTTAGAGTTGAAATCTTCGATTGAAATCAATATAAAAGGTAATATGCTTGATCATCTCCTTCATTTGCTTCTGTTTTTGTAAAATTTCATTGGTTGAATGCGAAGATATGTAAACTTGTTTGAATTGTTATTTTGTGCTATTTTTGTAATTTGTAGGTCAAATATTTTGTTTTTTTATTGAACCATTTTTTGGTAACTAATATTGTCTCAGTATTATTATTTGCTGTGAATGACGTTTTAGTTAAAAAGTAGGATTTAAGTTTAATTTTTTTATTTAGAAAACACCGGCAATATAATATTAATTAATGCTGTGAATTTTTTTAGATGGATCGGACATGGATGTATGAGATACGGAGAACTCATCCGGTGTTCATGAGAGAAGTATCAACATTTATTGATAAGGCTAAGGCACACGCTTTGAGGGAGAATAGGAAGGATATTTTTTGTCCTTGCATGGATTGCAAGAATCAGAAGATGTGAAAAGATCCGAATGTAATTCTGGGACACATAATTCAGCGTGGATTTGTGGAGAAATACACAGTTTGGACTTATCACGGGGAAGTCGCCCCTCCTGTAGAGATTCGTGATATTTGGTTTGATTAGGCAGAGAATTTTATAATTGAGGACATGTCCCGTCAAATGACTGGTGATTTTGGCGGCTCTGGTTTTGACGTCGCAGAGGTTGATATTGATCTTGATCTTGAGGATATGTTGCGGCACGCTGAACCAGAGGTCCTAACAGAGAAAGCAAGAGATTTAAACAATTGGGAGATGTTGCAGAAATCAGCGAAAGATCTTTTGTACGATCAATCAAAGGGATGTGACATGGATTATACAGTGTTGCGGTCAGTGCTAGAACTTCTTACATTGAAGGCCAGGCACGGATGGTCTGATACTAATTTCAACGACTTGATGGGTCTCCTGAGAGCTATGCTTTCTAAGCCTAACTTGTTGCCGGCTAACACCTACCAAGCCAAGAAACTGATATGTCCATTATCACTTGGTGTGGAAAAGATCGATGCATGTATTAATCACTGTGTACTTTATCGCAACGAATACGCTGACCTGGACAAGTGTCCAACTTGTGGGGCGAGTAGGTACAAAAAGGATAACGCTACCACCGATAGTGATGTTGCCAAACCAAATGCATTGGTCGAGCCAGGAAAAAAAATTCCGGCCATGGTGATGTGGTACTTGCCAGTGAAAGATCGCATGAAGCGATTGTTCTCGAACCCTACCGACGCCGAGTTGATAAGATGGCATCAAGAGGGTCGGAAAACAGATGGTATGATTCGACACCCCGCCGATGCTCGACAATGGAGAAACTTTGATTCGAAGCACCCAGAATTTGCAAATGATCCGAGAAATGTAAGGTTTGCGTTGAGTATGGATGGAATGAATCCGTTTGGTGACCTAAGTAGCTCGCACAGCACTTGGCCTGTTCTGCTCACCATGTATAACCTTCCGACATGGTTATGTCAGAAGCGAAAGTATATTTTGTTGACTATCCTTATACAAGGGCCAAAACAACCTGGCATCGATCTAGATGTGTTTCTTGAACCTTTAATGGAGGATATGCAAGAAATGTGGGAAGAGGATCTACGATTGTTTGATGCGTACCGACAGGAGTATTTTACTCTGCGTGCTATCATATTCGTTACTATAAACGATCTACCAGCAAATTTTTCTCTCTCAGGACAGATTAAAGAAAAGACCGAATGTCTTATATGCCTGGACAACACATCGTACATATACCTGACCTCGTCAAAAAAGTTAGTTTACATGCTTCATCGTCGTTTCTTACCACAGAAGCATAGGTATCGTGCGATGGCTACCTTTTTTGACAAAACTGTTGAGGAAGGTACTGCCCCCGAAGCAAAGGATGGTTCCACGGTGTTCAAGCTAATAAAAAACATAAAGGTCGTGTTCGGCAAGGGAAAGATAGCTTTAGGCAAGAGGAAGAAAGAAGTGGTAGAAAACACGCTGCCCTTCAAGAAACATTCAATCTTTTTCAAGTACCTGACGTATTGGAAAGACCTAGAGATTCGCCATGCCATCGATGTCATGCACCTCGAGAAAAACGTGTTCGACAGCACCATCGGGACTTTACTTGACATCCCAAGTAAAACAAAGGATAGGTTGAAGTCACGTAACGACCTGGTCAATTTGGGCATAAGTAAAGATCTCCACTCGATAGAGCTAACGAATGGTAAGATTGAGATTCCACCGGCATGCTACTCAATGTCACTAGAAGAGAAAAAAGCTTTCTGTAAATGTCTTCGTGGATTGAAAGTGCCGACTGGATTCTCATCGAATATCCGGAAACTAGTATCAATGAAAGATTTGTCGATTTCTGGATACAACGCTCACGACTATCATAAGATGCTTACGGTATTCCTCCCTATCGCTATAAGGGCGGTGAAACCAGTGCACACCAAGGTAGTGATAACAAAGCTGTGCTATTTTTTAATCGAGTTTCACAGAAAGTTTTTGATCCAGAAGAATTAGGACCCCTTCAGAAATTCGCAGTCGAGACAGCTTGCCAGCTAGAGATGTTTTTTCCTCCATCGTACTGGGACATGATGGAACATCTCATTATTCACATTGTCCCTCAAATTATTGAACTTGGTTCTCTATACCTACATCAAATGTGGACGTACGAGCGATACATGGCCGTTCTGAAAGGGTATGTCCGTAATCGTGCTCATCCGGAGGGCTCGATGATAAAGGGTTACACAACTGAGGAGGTTGTCAAGTGTTGCCTAGATTATATGAGAGATGTCAACCCCATTGGGATACCGGTGCCTCGACATAATGGAAGGTTATCTGGGAAGGGTACTGTGGGAAGAAAATGCTTCTACGACAACGATTAATATGTGATGAATTTACATTGATTGCATTTTTTTACATTGATATATTAATATGTGCATTGATATTTGTTAATTAGTTTTATAGTTTTACATGGAATAATTAATAAATGGAATAATTAATATGTTAATTAATATTTTATGTGCATTCATATGTTTTTTAGTTTTATAGTTTTAATATAAGGGCGGCGATTATCCCGTGCGGGCGGCTTAAGGGCCCGCACGGAAAAACCATCTTTCCGTCCGGGCGGCTTAAACGGCCCGCACGGAAATATAGTCTTTCCGTGCGAGCGGATTACACGGCTCGCACGGAAAGACTATATTTCCGTGCGGGCGCTTAAGCCGCCCGCATGCGATGATCTCCGCCTATATAAGGGCACGCGGGTGCCGAAATTTTCTAAGTCCCGACGACCCGACAAACCCTAGATCTAGCGCCGGCAGGCTGTCCAAATTTCTTGCGACCATCGCCTCCACCGACCGCCGCCTTCCTCACCGCCGACGCCTCCTCCACCGCCTCCACCGACCGCCGCCGCCGCCGCCTCCACCACGGCCGCCTCCACCGACCGCCACCTCCACCGCGGCCGCCTCCTCCGACCACGGCCGCCTCCTCCGCCGCCGCCTCCACCGACCGCTGCCGCCGCCGCCTCCACCGCGGCCGCCGACAGCTAGCCGGCCAGCCGGTGCGCGCATGTATGTGATTATTTTGTAACAATATCTTTCCTTTTGTTTCAACTATTCCAGATTAACAACTAAGTGTTTATGTGTGAATTTCTGTATTTACTTTAGGAAGTTTCATGAAGTGCTTAAACAATTAAAAAAATTGTTTCAAATTCTATCTATCATGAGTTTGTATATGATCTAGTTCTATGATCAGAATGTCTATAGCTTAAGATGGATGCCAAATCATGAAATCCATGGGTGAAATATGACACTCATTGCAGAGGAATATGATAATTTAAACAAGATATGATACCCAAGTTGGCTGGCAGCACTTTGGAGTTTAGAGTGCTGCGGTCTGTATGATTCTTTTCAGAATGTCGACTGGTTTTACCTTCTGTCAGGTGTTTTGCAGAAATGAGCTGGTGAATTCTGTTCAAGTTTTGTTTTGCATCCGACATATGCCTGGAACTAATCTTTATGTTTAAGTATATATGTGCCATCCATCTCGAAGGGAAAAAAAAGGTAAATGCAAACGTGTTGTTTAGGTGTATAAAACTATAAACACCAAAGCTTCTTCTGGATGAGTTACCTGTGTACTGTGAGACGGGCATAACATATATAAACTCTCTGCAGATTCAGGTGCGGGACACAAAATTTGCAAATGGTTTGTTGATAACTTGATAATGACCATTACTCATTTGACTACACTGTCAAAATTAAAGTTGGATGCATTTGTTCCATTGCTGTCTAGGACTCAAGCTCAAAATATTATGTATACAATTTTATTCAACATATAGCACTTGTATACAGTAAGAATTTTTGTGACATGCTGTTTTGGCGCCTGAAATGATGACATCCAATGTAACGGTTATTAACTAGCTAGCAACATGTTTCTGGGTAAAGGAGTTTATTGAGATTTCTGAAGAACAAATGTTATCTGATTTGTCAAATGCAGAAAGCATTAGAAATGGTACTATTTTCTATGGTCCATCTTGGATGTACGGATGCAATACCTTCCACGACCCATAGAAAATGTTGTAAAAACCGTTGTTAGTAATCTTGCTAAGTAAAAAATTGCATCCAATTAATCAAAATAGACTTCGCAAGAATGCTAATACGACCAACGGCCCAATATTATTTTGACTGTATATATTTTGATACAATTGAAATTCTACTTCTTCAAATATGTCAAACTCTGTTAATCACTTAATAATGGGACCACTCTCATCTAAAAAACCTCACTAGCACTCCACCAATACAAACAAATTAAAATCATGTCACAAGGTAGCAGGCCGGTTTTTACAAGGTAGAACAGGTTAATTACAAACCACCGCTTACACTGCATATATGAAGCATACAAGCATAGTACATATACATCTCAAAAATGATTTGAATTTTTAGGAGGTCAAAACCTATGAAATAAAATCTGGACAAATTATTTTAATTCATTATAAATAGATTAGTATTTAATAAATTATTTTTAATATTCACTTTCATTTGAGGTATAAAATATAAATTTATTTAAGATTAATTGTGTTACGACCAATCGTAGATCAAATGGCGACCGAGAAAGCTCCCTCCGATGCACCCAACGTCGAACCAACGCAAGAGGTTTCGAGCGAAGGCACATGGCAGACACCGAGCGATCCGATGTGCCATATCGAAGTTACGCCAGCACCACCGGTTGAAGAAGACCCCGACTACATTCCTATGGAGCAAGCAGTAAGTCGAGCCGTAGTGTTTTAAACTAATCCGTCTCTCTCTCGGTCGCGTTTAACTTTTTCTGATGTACGTACAGATGGAAATAAGACGCCAATCAAAAAGAAAGGCTGCCAAGTCTGCCGTCATAGCCGAAGGCGAGACGGACACAGCAACGTCCGGTCCGGTAGGAACCGACACCGGAGAAACGCCCGGTCAAAAGAGAAGACGTGGTCAGAGAAGTAAGAACCAACCTCCGAAGGAGACATACTATATCACCTCTCTGAACCAGGATGGGAAGCCACTAGAGCCCAAGATAGCAATGACAAAATTCAGCAGCACTTGCGGTGTATTGGCTAGAACCCACGGCCCTTTAAATGTAGATTCCTGGGAGCAGGTGGATGACAACATGAAGAACTTCATGTGGAACGAGTTGCAGAAGTGGCTTGTATATCCGCCTGGTTCAGAGGTTCTGGGAAAAGAGTTTGCCTTAAAAACGATGGCGCATCGGTGGAGGCAGTGGAAATCGGACATGAACACTCACTATGTGCAAAAGAACAAGACTCCATTCGCTGACTACGGTGGTATTACGCACGCCGAATGGGACACCTTCGTGGCAAAGATGACAAGCCCCGAAGCCTTAGCGCGGAGGAAAAAGATATCCGATCTAGCTAAAAGGAATAAATACCCGTACCGGTTGGGCTCGAGCGGCTACGATGGCCACGTAGAGAAGTGGTGAGCAACCGAAGAGAAGTTTGGCGCCCAAGGCAAGCCCCTGCTTGTAGATGCACTGAAGGAAATAAGCAAAAACTGGGTTTGGGCACGGAGCACGGGCCAAGTCACCGACGAGGGAGAGATCCGTTTCGAGGATCCGGATATCGAGCGTGTGACCAGTAGTCTGAAGGACATTGCGAAAAAAGAGAAAACAGGGGAATTCATTGCCAAGAGGGAAAATGATCAACCAACAGCTACATTAGGCAACCCTGAACATTCCGGACGAGTAAGGGGTCTATCGTCAAGGACGAGCTGGAAGGAAGGGTTTCCAGAAGAAGCTACGGGTTACAAGAAACAGGACAGGTACAAACAGAAATTGGAAGAGAAGATAGCAAAACAAGTTGAACGACATTTCTACTCTCTTGTTGCTCAAAATCGTCAAGCCTTCCCAAACTTGTTCCAGCAATCTGAAGAACCCACAGTACAGGTGCCAAGCAGTGTCGGGTCAGTAGAAACCGCACCTTATCCAGTAGATAACATAACTGCCCCGACGCCGTGCAGCCTGCTCGTGCCGATAGGAAGGGCCGGGAAGAGAAAGGAGGTGGGTACAGGACTTGCGATACCAGGGCGTCAAATTGAAAACACGCTAATCCCTGAAGAATATGCAAGGGTGCAAGTGGCCAAGGTGCATGCAGAGCATACTAGTTTAGAGATAGATATTCCAACACCAGAAGGGGTAGAATTGCTTGGGGATGCTGTGAATCAGTTTATACTATGGCATCGACGAGATATCCTGCTGGTCGGTCCATCGCCTTCAACCCCACGCCCGCCGGCTTCAACCCCACTCCCGCTTGCACCGCCTTCTCCACCAGGGCCACCAGGGCAAGATTCGCCACCTCCTCCACCTAATCGGCCTGCTTCCCCACCTCCCTCCTCCCCTAAAGCAGAAGATCCGTATTCGCCACATCTGTCAGCCCCTGAAGTCCACGCAGAACAACCTCCTCCGACACCACAGTCAGCATTGGCGCTACCTGAAAGGCCTCTCCTGAGAAGCACAAGTCTTCCAAGTCCGACCAAGCTTGAACCTCGTCGGCTTATCCCAACAATGATAAGGTCAACTTATGATAAGAAAAAAATGGCCGTGTACGAGGAAAGGTTAGTGTTCCAGGCTTTCAGGGGGAGAACGCTGACTGACAAGAAGCAGGATGAAACTCCACAGTTGTCAGATTCCCAAAAATCGGTGAAAAATCAAATGGAGGACCTGCAAAACTGGACTTCCGATGAAGTGCCAACAAAGTACGCGTACGGGAAGCCGTTCCTGCCGCCGCACGTCATGCAAGGCCTGCCTTGGGAAATGAGGCTTATGCATGACTGGTATCTAAAGGCATCTAAAAAGGGCCTGGAAATGATTACTGTGAAGGTCCCGGATAACGCTTTCATCAGTGGACCAAATGGGATGCTGGTAATCGATTTCCACGACCTTCACTCATTATTCAAGCTGGACAAATTGGATATAAATATTGTTGTTGCGTTTTGCCTGTAAGTCAATCGTATTTAATGTCATAAATGAATTCATTTGCTAACTAACTTCTGATAAATTACCCGCTGCATTACGTAGTATGCAATTCCACGTCGCCGAAAAGGCCAACCATCCAGTAGGATACATCAACCCAACAAGAGTTTGCTGGACGGAACACACGGTGAATATTGGTGCAGATTCCAATGAGCTCAAAGGTAAAACGACGTCCGAGAAAAAAGAGGTCGTCGAAAAAATGCACAAGAAAAAGATGGTCAGCGTAGCACTGTACTTGGGCAGAGCGAAGATCGCGCACAAAGACAAAACTGTCCTCTTGGTCCCTTATGCGCTGCGGTACGTAATATTTTTCCGTACTACTGATATTTTAGTACGATATCACCTACGATTAACATATCTTCTTTGCAGCGATCACTACATACTTTTTCTGGTATATCCGCGGGACCACTTGGCCGTAGTGCTAGATCCGGCACACTATGGCGAGGAAACATTTACAGAGTTTCTCATTATATTAAATTTGTAAGTCCTGTTATGCACCATTTACTAAATATTGGCTGTTGTACTCTCGAAGACACATAATTGACTCAAACAATTATTTTGTCTTTATAGAGCACAAAAATATTACGTAGACCATGGTGGACCAATCAATAATCCACAAAAGAAGAAGCTTCTCGTGAAGACAAAATGGCCGGTAATTACATATCCGTTATAATGACATTTTCTATATATATTTGTTTCACTCAAAATATTGATGTATACAATTTTATTCAAAATAGTGTTTTAAGCAACCACCTGGGACTAGTTTATGCGGATACTACGTATGCGAGATGCTTAGAATCAACGGGAGATACACTACAAAGTTTGAAGAAGTAAGTCCAGAGAAAATATCTTTTTACACATTATAAGATCTTGTATAATTTTCCTAACTATAACAATTTGTATTCCTTCTTAAACAGATTCCATCCGTTCCAGTTGTAGCGAACCGGTTCGACGATCGAACCATACGAAACTTGTGTGCAGATATTTGCTGCTTTATCCGCCACGATGTCTGCAACCATTTGGGCGATTTTTACGATCCGGAGAGCCAGCTTGCGACGGGGGATGCCTTCAAACGACTTAGAGAGTGGGAAAAAGAACATATGTATACTAGCTAGTACAAACATTTCTAATTAAGTATATATTTTATGTGGTTTTTTGAACTTTTGTAAATTGTGAGACGCAATGATATGTATATATGTGAGGCGTACAATTTAATATCTTAATTCCATGAAGAAATAATTAATTATGTTTAATTCTTAATACGTGTGATGTGTATATATACTATTACTGAGAGAGAGAGGGATCGAGGGAGAGGAGGGAGGGAGAGATAAGCCAATATATGCACAAAAAAATTAATGCTGCTGACTATCTTCCCGTGCGGTCCACTTAATTAATCGCACAGGAAGATCTATTATCCCGTGCGGTCGGCTTAAGAGGCCCGCACGGGAAGATCCATTATCCCGTGTGGGACGCTTAAGCCGACCGCACGGGATAATAGATCTTCCCGTGCGGTTGGGCCGCCCGCACGCGAAAATGGTTTTTTCCCAAACCTTCTCGCGCGTGCAGGCATGCCTTCCGCACGGGAAGATGCCTTTCGGCCCGCACGGAAAAACCGTTTCTGTAGTAGTGTTCGGCAACCGTCAAGCACTACTGACCAACGAGATCCTCTTGGCTGCCGACATCGATGAGCTACTCCTTGCCCTAATGTTGGCGAATGACAACGTAGCACGGTTGGACTGACTTATGGACGTAGCTTTGGGTGGACAGAGTGACACGGAATAAAATAATCTGCGTCCTTGCTGGCAAATTCTGAAAGTGTTACGAATTGAGTGGCAAATTCTAAAAGTATTGTGAATCGAGTGGCATATTATCGATGAATTATATACGTAGAATGTATTCTAAGGGTATTGGGGTACGTTGGAACAAAGATCTACACGAAATGTCATCAAGCACACATAAGATAAAGATTATACTGGTTCAGGCTCATCGTAAGGTAATAGTCCTACTCCAGTTTATATGGAATTACGATGAAAACAACAGAGATTACGATAGAGAACAACAGAGAGTATCAAGTACCGACGAGACCCCTATCGAGAATGACTCGACGAGATCCAACTGGCGAGTTGTCTTCAAAGTCCTCCAGATTGCCTTTGTTATGATGGTGAATTGCACAATGATTCAATAATCGCGTACCCCTGGGCGGCCTTGTATTTATACTGCAGACTGCCTTGGCCTCCAAGTAGAACTCATAGAGTATTTTTGGCATACGAGATCACAGATATTGTATCTTCCCCGAATTAGACTCTAACATCTATTCGGGATATAATTTCCCTAGATATTAGTTGAATTTCATAATTTTAAGGTAATCTTCCCGCATACTAAGGGTATTCCGTATTTGTATACTTCAATGATAGGAGGTATGCTTTATCCGTAACCCTGGCAATAGCCCTCAACTTCAAATCAAATTATCTCACAATGTTCTCAAGCCGGAGTTCTTGAATAAATGATGTCGTGCTTACCTAACCGTTCTCGAATTATCGAGAAGGTATGAAGCATTCGACAACATCATCAAAAAGCAACGGTCCATCATGAATTTGAATTGAAGTCTAAAAAACTACCATAAACAGATCGAGAAAATCACGACGGCTATTTCTCTTTCTTTCTCGAAATACGAACCATCGAACATGACCTATAAATTCAAATTCTGAGATTCATTTTGGTTCCTTCCCACAAGTTATCCCTTACCCTTTTGCGCTCTCCAACTTTCGTAACTTTCACCAGTTGAAAACCCCAACTTCGCTCTTTACCTTCAACCTCAACCAATCCAATGGATTTGGGCAAATCTAGTGTCGACGCAAAGGATCTGAAGGCGCTGCAAATCGAAGGATCCCTCCTGGGGAAGAAAACCCTGGAATGATCGAAAGGAGGTATAAACCCTAACCCCGCACTTGGCCAAATTGTTTGTCTTGAAGATTTCGCATAGTGTGGGTTCTTGCCTCCTCCTTCCGAATTTCTTCTTCTCCTTTTGAATTTCTATGGCATCCACTTTTTCCACCTAAACCCCAACTCCATTGCGTTTCTCAGTATCTTTACACACCTTTGCGAGGCGTACCTTAGGGTACTGTTAACGACAAAATTTGGTAAATCATGCATTGGATTCAGAGTTAAAGCCGAAGCCGATTGGAGGGGATAAGCGATTACAGAAAACAGAGTATGAATCGGCTGCAAGCCAAATCGGCTACGGTGTGCATCGGCTGAAACAGAATCGGACAAGGATAGCCGATGTAGCCGATTCCGATGAGGAGATGGCAGGATCATTGTCGGGTTCGGTTGGTGTGCTTCATGAGGATTGCCACGTACGGATTGAGTCCGAAGAAGGCAATTGTATCTATTAATTAGGATATTTGTTAGTTTCCTTTTATCTTTAGGAAAGTTTCTTTCTTGTCCTACAAGGACTAGTATCTCCCCATGGGTATAAATATGTACACCCGGGGTTATTGTAATCTATCAACTCTCGATCAATACAATTCGGCGCATCGCCACCTTTTACTCTGTTACGGTTTCTTTATCAACCGGCGGAATTTGGCACCTGACGCGGGGCTGCATCGGCTGTCGATCTCCGGCGAAGGGGTAAGTCCAATGTTCCGTCGGTTCAGGCAATTGTATCATCTACGTCGGCGTCGTTCAAGGCTGCATCAGTACATTCGATCTCTTGGATTGCTCTGGTTTGGATGATATATTTGCCTGGCTATTTATCATATGTCTTCTGTTAATCTAGTATTAGCATCTCGATTTAGCTTTATCGGCTGCTTCTCGCTTTAGGGTTTCTGCTGGTATCGACTAAATCGTCTTGCTAGATTAGATTAGCTTAGGCATCTACCACCCTGAAAATCAGTCAAGGGCTTGATCATCTAGATACCGTGTTTCTTTACATACTTAGTGCTGCATCAGTTGAGTTTGACCTACTAAGTCGTGCTTAGAACCATGGATCTCTAGCCTGCTTTTTGATTGCTGATAAGGGTTTCATCGGGGTTTCAGCCGATGAGTTATTTGGACGTTGCATCGGATTATAAGGATTGCATATAAGTTGAATTTAGCCGATGACAACAAAGGTTTCACTGTTTAATCTAATCTTGTGGATTTTATTGCATTGGATCTATGTTAGATTTACTTCATCGGCTATGCTATGAATATATATAATCTCTCTCTTGAGGTGTTTTTAGACATAAGTGATTTATACTGTCTCGGCGCCCTGTCCGATCTATCCCAATCACTTGGTTTAAATATATTTTGAGATTTAGATTATGTATCATTGATATCTACAGTCGATCGAGTATGTCTAACTTTCGTTTTACTTTATCAAGTCATTACCGATCTAATGCATATTATCATCAGCCGATTGTCTCTTCATCAAGTGTCAGAATCTACATTGAACACATAGCCGATAGCTCAAAACCCTATCGCTATCGGCTGTCATCAGGATCGGCTGGAATTACTACATCGGCTATGTTGGCCAATCGGTTCTTTGATCTGTCGTTTGTATATCTTGTCAGTTGCAGGATCAAACTGACTGGCACGCCCGCATCTCATCAAGATTTGGACCTGCACTGGAGCTAAGCAGATCTCCCAGGCCAGTGTGTGTTTTTTGCATCAACAGGTACCGCCTTTCTTAGATCTATTTAGATACTTTTACGAACGTAGGTGGATGGAATCCCATAGAATCTCTGGCTACTGCGGCTTTCGCCTTCGAGATGGGATGAAGGCGGAATATATCCTCTTCAACTGCCCTTTCTCTTGAGGATCGTGGAGGTTAAAATGGTTTTACCTACACATAGAGGACTGCCCTGCTAGCCTTGTTGCCCCGAATGAGAAGCCCAAGCACTCCCCTTTGTGGACATCCAAACTCTTCTTAACCCTTTCTCTCAAAAGCTTCGTAGACAAGATCCGCGAGCTCTGAGAATAAGGGTTGTCGGGGTATGAAGTCGCTGAAGACTTCATACGTCATCAAATTCAGCCCCTTCAAGCTTGCGCCTCACCCCGTGCATGAGTACACGGGGTGCAAGATGAAACATGGATCTCAGTTCAGGGTATACGATCTTGTAACCCACCTGGCCTTAATCCGATCAAGGCCGATCCACGAATATTAATGTTGATGTCTTGCTTGCAGAACTCGATGACGGAGCTGTGGCCACCCAAGTTGGTCATCTGGTGATCAACATCCCCATCGGATCCAGACAACCTCCTCACCCCGCTATGCGACCTTCAGCCTTTGGACAAGGACACTACCATCAATGTAAGTGATCTTGACTACTATTCTTCTGACTGTTATTATTCGAAAGAGTAGTAATCTAAATCTTGCAGGTCCTACCTCTGACGGACGTTATCGGCCCACTTGTTGACCACCAGGTCACGACTTCTCTGAAGGAGAAAGCAACCTTGGAGCAAGCTACGACCAAGAATGCCCCAAGCGACAGTGGCACAAAACCGTCCAAAAGGAGGTGGACGGCCCTAACAAAGTCATCTGGAGTAGGAACGCTCGTGCAGACAAGTGGCTCTAAGGTTAATTACACTCCCTGTGGCTCTTAAACCAACTTGAGGAGTTTTCCTGGTCGTGACTTACACGTCTTGCAGACCACTTCCGGCGTGAAGTCCTCTTCTTAGGGGAAGAGGGCACTCCTGAAGCGGTTTAAGCCCAAGTAAGTGACTGTCTTCTTTGATTTTGTATTTAGTGTTCTCGTAGTATCTTCTGTAACACATGCTTCCTTTTGTTGTAGCCCTTCTCCCGCGACCTCGACTCAAAGCACAGGTCATGAAGACACGAGCTCCACGCCCCCGCCATTGTCATCGCCGCATTAGCGCCACCTCTTTCTCCGCTAAGTGCCTCACCCGCTGTTGTGTCGCTTTCCACGATTGACAGGCTGGTGGAGGCCAGCTGTCTGCTGCAGTCCGGCATGTGCGACGTTCTCGCCAAAGTCGAGTAGCTCAGGAAGGCAACCTCGATCTCAGACAAACGCGTCGCCGAGCTAGAAACTCAACTGCCAGAAACACAGAGGGACTTAAAGAAATTTAAGGACCTCATCTCCGGCCACGAGAGACAGCGGCAAGGCTGGGAGAAAAGGATGGAGGAGACTTAGAAGAACCTGGCGTCGCTCCAACAAAGCCTCCAAGACAACCACGGGCGACTTGACATGGTGGCCCGTAGCTTGGGGGTGCACGATAAGGGCCCCGAGTTCCTCGATGAGACAACAGTCTTGGGGTCCCTGGGCTCCCTCATTAGCAAGCTAGAGGGTACATCCACCAAGCACACCGAGCATGTTGCTGAGGAGATGTGCACCAGTCTCCAGACCAGCGCATGTCACGTTCTCGTGTGCCTGAAACTCATGCACCCCGAGGTCAACTTGGAGGAAGCGTTGGAGAAGGGCGGGGCTGACGCGACACGTGAGGACGTGATGTCGGAACTCGTCGATCTGGGGGAGAGCATCATCCCATATTTTGAACAGTAAACCACTGCTCCTCCTTAAGCCTATAACTTCAAGAACAATTTACTAGGCCTGTCGTCTTCTCGAGAACGATGTCCTTCTTTACTGTGCTTAAGTTTTTGGTGTTGTTATGCCGATTTTTAGATATATTGAAGCTGAGGTCGTCCAGCAAGGAGGATGTCCTCGTGATTCTAACGCTGTGCCTCCTTTTCCTCATGCTTCCTCGACCCCGAGTGGTGACAATCAAGCCTTGGTCATCGTTAACTCAGATAGCACGCTGGATCCACAGGGATTCCAACTCAGCTCCCTTCTCGAGCGGAATCAAGGTACGGGACTTGATCTTTGTAGCCTTTGCCCCCGTGTACGCAGAGGAAGCTAATCGAGATCAAATGTCATGCGTAGGCCTCGACAACACATTAGAAGAGAGAGAACACCGCGCTGAGTACTAGAAGGCGAGGTTTGAGAAGACGGAGCTCGAGAAGATGGCCAACGCCGCCTTGAAGGAACAAGCTGTAGTGGCCCTTCGAGGTAGGGAAGTCTGGGTCGATGCCTACCTTGAGGATTGTTGTCTGGCGCTTCAACGTCTTTGCAAAGAGCTACGGGTGGTCCGTCCACCTCCTGAGAAGTCCATAAGCGGCCATCTCTCATGGATGCGGAGTATGTGCGACCAACTTGCAGGGATCGGGAAGTGGATCGATGACAGCTTGAAGCAGGAGTGTCGTCTCGCGCTAGCCGGTATGCAGGTGGTCAAATCCTCATCTGTATCCGAGATGGGCGTCTGCAGATGAGCTTAGGTTTTCTTCGGGAGGGTTTCACACGTTCTCGCATGAAAGCTGATGTGATCGATCGCCTCGCGCAATCTTTCGCTCTGCTGGCCGAGGACATCTTCTCTATGATGAACTGGTAGTGGTCGTGTTGGTAGTTTGTGTACCTAGGAAATACTTTAATGTACATGTTAACATTTTGCATGTCAGAACTTAAGTAAGAATTGAAATCTATTGTTTAATCATCTGGAAGAAGCATAGTGTACGAGTATTCTCACAAGGGCTGCCCTTAGCCGATGGAGTATGGTACTCTCCCTAGCTCCCAGCTGTTTTGTGGGAAGATTGTTTTCCACAAAAGCAGCTTGAATCTTATAACATATCAAGCTGAAGCTATGAATTCCTAGGCCCCAGCCGTGAAGTCAGAAAAACCAATTTTCGGTTACACGGCTTGGTTAATACGCTCAAGTGGGTACTCTAACATGACTAGAACTAACATGGTCGTTTGACCCTGCATGGTCTGACAAACTTTCACAGTGCTAGGCATCCCTAGGCGAGGTCCATGGGACCTCGAAGCTTGCCAGAGTAGCGTAAGACGATAGTAGGATCGACTTTGAGACAAGGTGATATAAGAAAAGGGGATCACCAGGTAAAACACTTCGAAAGAAAGGAAATTAGAATACTGTATATTATTAAACTGGACTTACAGACTTTAGTACATCGATTCTATACATAGAATTTACGTAGTTGAATGATGTTCCAAGAATTTGTCAACTCGCGGCCTTCGTCATATGTGATCTTGAACGTGCTTGGCCTTAAGACTTTGACCACTATGTACGGTCCCTTCCACTTGGGTGAGAGCTTGTTTCACCGTACTTGATTCTGAACTCGTCGGAGGACGTAATCACTGATGGTGAGTGTGCGGGCATGAATACGCTTTTTGCGATAGCAACGTAGGGCCTGTTGCTACATGGCCGCTCAAACGGCAACAGGTTCTTGATGTTCCTCTAAAAGGTTGACATCGTGTGCTCGCTGCTCCACCTGGTCCTTGTGTGAGTACTGCTCGACTCATGTAGATCGATATCGCAGCTCCAAAGAAAGCATGGCCTCAAAACCATACACGAGAAAGAAGGGAGTCTCTTTGGTTGAGGTTGTCCGGGTAGTACAGGAGGCCCACAAGACAGAAGGGAGTTCATCGACCCAGCGTGTCATAGGCCAAGAGTCTATCGTACACATGTGTTTTGATCCCTGGAGCACAATACCATTTGCCTGCATGACTTGCCCATTACTCTGAGGATGGGAGACTGAAACGAAGCAGATTTTTACTCCGAATTCGATGCAGTAGTCCTGAAAGGCACCACTAGTGAACTAGGAACCGTTGTCTGTCAAGATCCGATGTGGGAGTCCATATATGCAGAATATCCCTTTCATAAACCTGATGGCGTGTTTGGCTTTGATTTCTCTTGTTGGCTCTACCTCAATGCACTTGGTCAATTTGCCAATATCCACGTGTAGTTGCCTTGTCCTCGGGGAAACGGTCCGAGCATGTCGAGCCCCCAACACGAGAACGACTAGGTGAGAGAGATAGTTTGGAGCGCTTGGTCCAGCATCTTGGTGTGTTTGCTGTGAAACTGGCAGACTTCACACCGTTTTACCAAGTCGCAAGCATCTTGAAGGGCTGTTGGCCAGAAAAATCCTTGTCGAAAGGCTTTTTCGACCAGAGTTCACCCACCGGCGTGAGATCCGCAGATTTCTTCACGGATGTCGAATAGAAAATCTTTGCCGTCCTCGGGAGAGACATGTCATGCCCAGAAAATACCTTTCCCGAACGCTAGTGTATTAATCCCCGTCCCAGGAAAAGCCGGGGTACACCACACAAACTTGATACAAAAGACACATCTTTATTAATTATCACGATAATATTTACATTATTACAAAGGCACATAAGGCCTGACAACAAAAGAAAAATAGCAGCGGACTAGCGGGCCTATGGCTCCATCTTCACAGGTGCTCAACTGGGGTATAAGCCAGAACTCCACCTAAGACTTCTTCTTCAAGAGCTTCACTGACTGGAGGGGGAAAGATTGAGCAAGGATGAGTACAACCACCGTACTCAGCAAGCCACACCAGAAAATGCACTTAATGCAAGGGAGTACAAGGATTCATTTATAAGGGTTATTTTGCGGTAAATAAGCATTTCAAAACATTTAATCATTTAAAGGCATTTTGATCAAACCACGGCCTATCTCTAGTCAAATTATTATCAAGCCGCACACCAACGCGATCTTGCCTTAAACCAGGCCCACAGATAATCAATCCAATTATTCCAGTTCATCAGAATAAAACCTCTAACTTTGGGTCATTGCTCCGCTTGCCCATAACCGAGGGCGCGGCTATTCAAATAGTTTATACTCTGGCCAGAGGTGTACATCTTTACCCATAAGACACGTTTTTCTCACGTGTCACCACGTGCCACATGCCACCACGGCATACGGGCGAAAACCGTGACATAACCCACCGTCTAGTACTGCCCTAAACAAGGGAGACCGACATAGACTTCCCCCGCCAGGTGCCCTGGGTCGAGCAGACAGTCTATACCCCCGGGCGTACTGCCAGAGACGTCGACCCCACCAAGGGCTTCATCCATCCCTATCCGTGTCTTCCTTGTTCATGACCGCACTAACCGAAACGTTAAGCCTTACCCATTAGACATGTGGTAGTACGGAATATGCTTTGCAATCATGCCCCGAAGACCGGTCCTTATGTCGGCTGAGGTGCGACTAACAAAACCATGCACCTCGAGCCCAGCCGAAAACAAATTTGGGAATTTTGAAAGGGGTTTCCAACATGTCCAGGCCAACAAGCCTCTAATCCATCAATAAATAAGATTATAGTGACATTCCCAAAGTCTGGATATTATAAAACAACTAAATGTTTCTATTTAAGCAGGGCTAAGCATAATCTTAAAATATCTAGTAAGCACCAGTAAGCACCACATATAGAGTTCTCACTAGCTGGTTTTTGGTTACCTAGGGTTGTCAAAGGTAATTACACAATAACAAATAATAAGGCTATAACAAGGAATGTAGGAAAGGCTAAATAAAATAGTTGTAATGCGGTAAATTTAGTAAAGTGAATGCAATAATTTAAATTAAAATACTTTTTCCAAACTGAGATTCAATATGCTCAAGGAGAGCGTGACTTGCCTTGCTCAGAGAAAAAGGGAGGCTTCTGAAGCTTCAACGACGAGCTTGAGTTGCATCACAGGAACCACCAAAACGAGAGCAACTACACGAACAAACAAAACAAAGCTACAACTCTAAGAAAGAAACAAGAACAATACACAAAAACAACAAACACGGGTTCTTTAAGTTGCAACAAAAACTAAACAATTTGAACGGGTCAATTTGGAGCTCATATGGTCGAGAAACGACCATCCGAAATTTAGGTGTAATTAAAGTGGATATTTCTGAGTTGTTTAATTATTATTATACCATTAAATTATGTTTAATGCAACATCGCACGGGGAGGGGAAAGGATCGAGCGATTGGCAGCCAGGACCCACGGGTCAAACGGCTAGTTCACCGTGGATCAGGTTCACAGAGACGATCCACGGGAAGGACGGAGTGAGACTATGCATGTCAACCGAAACAAGGGGCCGACAAGCGGGGACTCACACGAATGCCATGTGGGCTGCACACATGGGCAAGCATGAGGCGGACACACGGGCACACAAACACGACTACCACACGTGCACGCGACAACCGCCCGAATGACTGTCGACACCGATGGACGAGACCGGGGCCGACAACGATATGACGGGCACGGTGGCGACTCGGGGAGGATGAGGAAGGGGCAGCGAGGGAGCGGACCTTACCACAACACGACGAGGCGAGGGGACGACGATGACTACTGACGACGAACGGAGGAAACGGGCGGCGACGAACGGGGAGACGGCTTCGGCGGCGACCCTTGCACGAAGGCGAGGACGAGCCTGACAACGAGGAGCCGAGGACGAAGGCGACGATGAGGGTAGCAACGATGACTTGGGGACGACGCAGACGAACGGGCAGCACACCGGCAAGGGCGGTAGGGGCTGTCGGAGTACGAGGAGGATGACGGCTGTTGGAGGTGGTGCAGCGGCTGCGGTACCATGGGTTGCCGGTGTCCACGGTGCTCCGGCTGACCTCGGACAAGACGAAGGCGAGGCCGGGAGAGAGGGGAGCAGCTGTGATGTCGGGGGAGGTGACGGCACGGTCGGCGTTGCTCCGGCCAATGGGGAGGGGCAGCCGGAGTTGGTGGCGCGGTGGAGAGAGGAGGCCACACGTGGAGAGGCAAAAGGAGAGGAAGGGAGGATGCCGCACCATTTATAGGCCGGAGGAGAGGAGGGGACGGCTGGGGAGATGAGGGGATGGCCAAGGAGAGGAGGAGACGGCCGGGGAGAGGAGGGGACGACCGGGGAGCTCATCGGCCGGCCATCCATGACAGCCATGCAAGGAGGATTGAATTCAGCGAGTTAAGGACGAATTGGAAGGGGAAAAGGTGGGGGAATTGATGAGGGAGACGAGAGGAACCGATTTTTGCAATCAAAGGGGAGGGAAATCAACCGGAGAGGAAAGATCAAGAGGAGGCGGCGCCTCTGTTTGGCCGGCCAGGGAGAGGAGCAGGCGCTGGCTCGGCTAAAGGAGGAAGACAACAATGTCTTGCCTCCTTGGGCCAACTGGGCCGCGCGAGGAGGAGGACAGGCCGGTGGGGGGGCGGCTGGGCCAAAGGGAGGGGAGACGAGGTGGGCCAAGAAGGGAAAAAGAAAGGCCCAAGAAGGGAAAGAGAGGGAGGGAGAAGAAGGAGACTTTGGCGGCAGGCCGAGGGAGAGGAGGACTTTGGGCCGAAAGTGGCCCAAAGAGAGGGAGAGAATTATTTTTAGGTTTTCCATTTAATTAATCTGAAATTGGTTATTGTTGCATTAAAATTATTTCTTGTGCTCTGAAAATTCACGTAAAAATTGAGGGACCAATTTAGGGCATGGAGAATTTAGGAAAAATACTCCAAGCCACTTTCGAATTTTTCTTGCTCGTATTTTAGTGGTTGCGATTTCTTTTCAAATTTTAATTAATTCTATTATTCCTTTTAATGAACGATTTTTAACTTGGGATGAATTTATCAGGACGTGACAAGACACACTTGAGCAGAACTCCGTTCGGGGCTTTTTTTATAGGTCGTTGCCGATCATACAGTAAGCTTTTGCCTTACGAGAAAGTTTTTCTACCACGGTGTCTTCGTCCGGTAGCTTGTCGGTATCCAAGAAATTGATGAGTGGAGTACGCCAATTTTTCGTGATCTCGATATCTGCCACGATGTTGTTGACCTCTACAGTATCCCCCGAGCTGTTCTCGGTGCTGGCTAAGGTGCCTTTGTCATCTGTGATTTTAACTGAGGGTTTTGTCAGGACGTCCAGGAAGGTTCCTGGTTCAACAGGTTCTCTTCTGGACATGTGCCATGCTAGGTTGTCGGCATCGGTGTTGTCTTTGCGGTAGACATGCCGCACCTCTAAACCATCAAACTTTCGCTCCAGCTTCCTGACCTCGGCGAGGTACTTAGTCAACTCGGAATTTGAGCATTTGTAGTCCTTGTGCACTTGGTTGGCAATTAATTCTGAGTCCCCTTTCATGATTAATCGCTTTACTCCAAGTGCCGCGACTGCTCGTAACCCGGCGAGTAGTCCCTCGTACTCTGCGGTGTTGTTTGTAGCTCAGAAATTGAGGTGTATTATATGTCTGAACTAATCTCCAACTGGAGATGTCAGAATGAATCTTGTCCCTGCTCCTTGGCTGTTGAATGCCTCGTCAAAAGCCATTGTCCATGTCTCGTTATTCATCTGACCGGTTGGGGTGTTCTCAGGAACGGTCCAATCGACAACGAAGTCGGCGGGAACTTGAGACTTGATGGTTGTACGTGGAATGAAGTTGACATCAAATTGGCTGAGTTCAGCGACCCATTTGACAATGCGTCCAATGACATTTTTGTTCCTTACCACCTCGCCTAGAGGGAAGGATGAAACGACCGTGACTTTGTGGGCCTAGAAGTAGTGACGCTGCTTTCGCGATGTCATGACCACAGCGTAGAGCAATTTCTGGATTTGAGAATATCGAGTTTTGGCATCATGGAAAGCCTCGCTGACGTAGTACACAGGATGTTATACTTTGTATCTCTCAATGATAATCACAGTGCTAACAGAATAAGGTGTGGCATCAATATATAGAAATAGTTTTTCCATTGGCTGTGGGGCAACGAGTACAGGAGGGTTGGACAAGTACTGCTTGAGTGCAAAAAATGCATTATCGACATCTTGTGTCCACTCGAATCTATCCTTTTTTTAGTAGAGCAAAGAAAGGTTGTCCTCATTCTCCCACCCTGGCCACGAACCGGCTTAAAGCTGTCATACATCCTGTGAGCTTCTGCACTTCCTTGAGTCTTGTCGGCGACTTCATGTTCCTGATGGCCTTGATCTTCTCGGGGTTTGCTTCAATTCCTCATGTAGAGACAAGAAATCCAAGCAACTTTCCCGACGGTACTCCAAACGTACACTTTTCCAGGTTTAACTTGAGCCGATGTTGCCGGAGATTGTTGAATGTTTCCCTCAGGTCATCAATCAGCCTGTCGTTCGTCTTTGTCTTGACCACGACATCATCGAAGTATGCCTCCACGTTCTTGCCGATCTGGTCATCGAAAGCCCCCTGGATCTCTCGCTAATATGTGTTGCCTGCATTGATTAATCCAAAGGGCATCTTGGTATAGCAGAAAACACCGAAGGGCGTGATGAACGTTGTCTTCTCTTCGTCCTCTTTAGCCATGATGATCTGGTGGTAGCCGGAGTAAGCATCGAGGAAACTCAAACAACTCACAACCATCGGTTGAATCCAACAGTTGGTTAGTGCGAGGAAGAAGGAGGTGGTCCTTGGGGCATGCCTTGCTGAGATCGGTGAAGTCTACGCACATCCTCCACTTGTCGTTGGCCTTGCGCACCATTACCAGGTTAGCAAGCCACTCTGGATGGAGAACCTTTCTGATGAAACCAGCCTTGAGAAGTTTGTCCAATTCTTCTTGAATAGCTTCTTTCCTGTCTTGTGTGAACCACCGCAGTTTCTGTTTGACTGGTTGGCATCAGGACGCACCATTAGTTTGTGCTCGATCACCTCCCTAGGGACTCCTGGCATGTCAGACGGTTGCCAAGCAAACACGTCTGCATTCTCGTGGAGGAAGGTGATGAGCTCGAGTTTCTATTTGTTGTCGAGTGTTGCCTTGATCTTGATTGTCTTGCCAGGGTTGCTACTGGCCAACGGGATGATCTTGATTGCGCCGCCGGGCTTGGGTGACTTATTGGGCTTGCTCACTTTTCGAGAGGGTTCTGAGGTGGCGGATGGCGTGGGAGTATGCTCAACCATGTCGAGGCTCCTCTTGTCACACTATATCGCTACCTTCATGTTCCCGGGGATCGTGATTGTCCCTTTCGGGCTTGACATGTTTAGAATCTGATACGTGTAGTGGGACACCGCCATGAATTTTGCGAGAGTAGTCCTTCCGAGGATAGCGTTGTAAGCCGTGTCAAACTCCGCTACGTCGAAAGTGATCTGTTCTGTATGAAAGTTGTTAGCCTAGCCGAACGTCATGGCTTATGTGATCTTCCCCAGCGGTTTTGACGATAATTCTAGAGTGATCCCATGGAAGAGCTGGTTGGAAGCAACAAGCTCGCTTCTAGAGATACCAATTGCGTCGAGTGTGCTAACGAAGAAGAGGTTGATGGAGCTATCGCCGTTGATAAGGACGTGTGCCACCTTGATATTCCGAATGGTAGGCTCGACTACTATCAGATACCGCCCTGGCACGATTGTTGTTGTCGGGTGGTCATCCTTAGAGAACTCGATCTTCTGGTTAGACCACTTCATCTTGGCAGCAACTCCTTCTGACATAGAGTCGACTTCACGTTCTACCTTCTTATACTCCCTTTTAGATGTGTACGTCATAGAACCACCAAAGATATGGGCTACATGTAGGTCGAAGACTGGGAACACGAGTTCGTTGTCAGACGAGAGATCATCAGTGCTCCTCTCGACCACACAAACTCACTTTCCTTTTTCGAGGACCAACTGTTTTGCCAATGCTTTCTGGAAGACCTAGCGCTCCTCCAGAGTATGTGTGTCGGTCTTATGGATTGGGCACCATTGTCGTACCGGTTCGTCACCTTGAGGGGCTGGGCGCCTTGGGGGTGGGTTTGCTTGTTCTGTAACAAGGACCTTTGTCTTCGCCTTGTGTTTCCCTTCCTTTTTGCTTTTTTGTTTCTTCTTTTTGATGGACTCCGATGCTTCTTTGTTGGCTGATTGCTTCTCCTCAACCACCTTGCTTTTTCCATCTTTCCTTCTGAGGGCGTTATCTGCGTGAGCACACCTGTCGATGATCTCGAACAACTTTATGGCAGAAGTGATTCGCCTTGTCACCAGCTCTTGGATGGTGTATCGATCTCGGACGCATGACTTGAACACGCGTATGATAGAAGCATCGGTGATCTCGGGGATCGTATTCGACACTCATTAAAATGCCGTATAAAGTTGGCGATGAATTGCTGCCATAGGTCTTCCTAGGAAGAAATCGAGCGAGGTGGGAGGTGTACCAGCTATGACCGAGCAGACCCTTTTAACGTTGTAGGCAAGTAGTTTGATGCGTTGTCATTTGCGCTGGTCGCGTAGAGAACTGTAGAATAGACGTGCAGGAACTCCTCTGGATTAGTACTGCCATCAAACTTTTCTACCAACGCAGGACAAAATTTGTTTAGCCATCGCACCTCTCGCAGAGCAGGTGTGAAAGCCCGACATCCACCTCCCAGTATAAAGGGTGGACGACGTCCTCGTGGCCTGCGAGAACTGCCTCCAGTTGATGATGACGACAACAAAGGATCACCATAATTGGGGGTGCGGCCCCTTGACCTACGGCCTTGTCCTCGGTCCCTCCTGGGATTCGGGGATTGCGAGTTTCGTTGTTGTCGGTTGTCATCATGTTATTGTCGACCTTGATCATTCTCGCCCTGTTGACTTTGGTGGTCTCGACGATCTCGATCATTGTTGTGATCTTCTCGATTATCGTTGTCGTCCCGCCATCTGTTTCCTTTACGAGGTGTGCAAGGTTGGCGGTGGTTGACATCGTTCTGATCTCGTCGCTCCCGCCTACGCCCATTCAAGTGATTGTGAAGATCGCGGTCGTTTTGATGAGGAGAGGGCTGATTGTCCTATCTTCTTGGCGATGCATTTCGAGGATTATGGCCCGGATCTCGGCTGGGGTGTGGACTAAGAGCGTCCTTAGCAGCGTCGTTCTCTGGTGCTTGGTCTCCACCTCAGGGATGGGGATCTTGAGAAGGACCTTGGGGGTTTGATTCGGCCGCGGCCAAGAAGGCAGAGTTGAGGTTGGCTACTATTGATTGTATCCATCTGACCCAGTCATCTGCTTCTGGGAAGGTTACTGGATCAAACGGAGTTTGCTTCAGCTATGAGTTGACCACGGTGAAGTGCTCGGCAGGAGTTCGAACCAGCTCCACAGGTTAACATGACGCAACAGGAGCAGGCGATTCTTCTCCCGAGCGAACTTCACCCTTTTTAGGTACGTCCTCGACGACCCCTTCGATCATGTTCACTTCACACAGGGAATTAGATCCTAAAGATTCCAAGCTGTGAACAACAGAGGGTTTGCGAGGATCGATGTTGATGAATCCAACCAGACGGTCTGGGGTTTCCACCTTGCTATCGTACACCGATACATCTCAAGGCTGATCTCAATGTTGGTGGATCGGACAGCAGGGAATACCAAACATAGATCTAGTGATCTTTAAGAAAATCTTGCAATTGATAAGGGGGTGACTTTTTGATTTGTGGATCGGGTACCACGCCTTGTACAGAGATGTGCGTTGTATATCTCGATCTTTGCAAGCATCGAGTTCAGCCTTCACTTGAAGTATTACCCGACATTCGACCAGAAAGTGCTGAGATGTCTTGTAGATCGAAGGGTTGCTTTCGGTCGTCCTCGCGATTCCGTTCTCGATCCCGACTTGTATTGGGGAAGGTGAGACTGGAGTTGCGACGAAGACGGGGAAGACGATGGATCTGACTTGAGTCAAAACGAACGTCGGCTAGTTTGGATCTCCTGGGCCAGGACAAATGTAGGCATTGTTGTCGAAAGGCCTTGAGCTTGAAGCCATCTTGGCGAAACCTTGAGAACCAAGGTCCCCTACTTGACGTGCCACTGTCGACGGGTTATATCCGTAGACCGTATTCTGAGGGTATTAGGGTACATTGAAATAAGGATTTACACGAAACATTATCAAGCACATAGAAGACTAGGATTATACTGGTTCAGGCCCCTCATAAGGTAATAGCCCTACTCCAGTTTATATGGAATTACGACGAAAACCACAGGGATTACAATAGATAACAACAGAAAGTATCAAGTACCGACGAGACCCCTATCGAGAACGACTCGACGAGATCTAATCGACGAGTTGTCTTCAAAGTCATTCGGAATGATTCAATGATCCTGTATCCCCTAGGGGCCTTGTATTTATACCGCAGACTGTTTTGGCCTCTAAGTAGAATACAAAAATTATTTTTGGCATACGAGATCACAGAAATTGTATCTTCCTCGAATAGGACTCTAACACCATCTATTCGGGATAAAATTTCCCTAGATATTAGTTGAATTTCATAATTTTAAGGTAACTTTCCCGTATACTAAGGGTATTCCGTATTCGAATACTTCATGACCCCAAGGATAAAAGGTATGCCTTATCCATAACCCTGACACATATATTAAAATTTCTCCTCTTTCTTCTCTTTTAACTTAGATGCCATGATAGATTTTCTTTTCTTTCCTAAGTAGCAGTATAATTAATTCTATGAGAACCATCATACATGGAAGATTGGAACTACCTTACGGTTTGTTTGGTTCACAGCTATGGGTGGAGGAGTTATGGCCATCTTTGGATATGACGATCCAATTTTTTATTTGATTTGTAACTCTTGGATGACATATTTGCCAAACCTCTATAATAGATTGTCCCCCAACTTCATCATCATTTCTTATGTATATCCACGTAGGTTCTTATAGGAATTATGATGAATTGATCATATTGACAGTTAAGAAAGGTAATGAAAATTTAGAGAAGGTATATAACAACGCTCAAAATAGCATAGGCTTAAAAGGTACTCCCTCCACCCCATAAATGGTATGCCTTGTATTATGGGATGGATTTTTTTTTTCAAAATGAGCATGAATCTTTGTTCCATTCCAAAATCTCCAAATTGTGAGAGGACCGGCCCGAGAGTACCAAATTAAACAACCATGAAAAACATTTAGTTGAACGCTTTAGCAAACCATATGCATCATTAATCACCTTAGTAGATACGCGGAGGGATTCTAATTCAAATCTGGTCATGAAAACAAGAATCTTGGCATGCTAATCGAAAACTTCCCGGGATCAGGTCATCCAGGACTGTGATGTTCGTTTTTACTAAAGATGAAGTTAGGTCACGAAAAAAAACCCGTTAATGCATAATTAATTAATTAAGTTTTAATTATTATAAATTTTTTAAAAAATATATTTATTTGATATTTCAAATCAACTTCTATGTAAAAAGTTTTCCCACCAAATATACTATATCGCTTAACAATTAAAAAAACATGCTAACAAAATTGAGGTAAAATTTACACTATTAGATGCGAATGGACATTGTCATAGCACATTTTGACTGTGTTCTTCTCACTACTTTCTAACTCATCTCTCTCGTTTTTTACGCGCATGTTTCCCAAATTACTAAATGGTGTATTTTAAAAAAAAATCTAAAAAAAATTGTTTTAAAAATCATATTAATCTGTTTTCATAAAAAAATTAGCTAATGAGTTATTTCATTTTTACGTGTATGAGAGATTAGCTTTCAACACTATCTAAAAAACACAGCGTTATTACAGTTTTACACATGAGAGCTAAGGACAAGGGGTGACAAGGGGTTTTCAATCTCAGCGGACAGACACATTAGGATTTGGATCGCAGACGAGGTGGCTGCGGCCGGAACACACTAGTATATAATTATAAACTGTGGGCGAACAGGTCCCACGCTCACGCTCGGTCCAGTGCGGCCTAGCGGATGAATCGCTGCATCCGCGCGCACGGGAGTTGGCACAAATGGGCTCACGGCCCCGGCCGGCCCCTCGTGGAGTGTATTATGTACGGGGGAGGAGAGGAAAGCGCAGGGCGCGGTGCCGTGTGCCGGCTGTCTGTGGCTGTACCAGTGTACCCACCCGATGAGGCGAGGCCGCGAGCCCCCACACCACCAAGCCTGCCTGCCATAGGGTACGCGGTCTGTGCGTGTACCGGCGTAGGAGTACTACCACGGGAGCGCACGCACGTGGATCCGTCCGAAAGCGGCACAGAGAGAGAGACGCCGCCCCGACAGCGACGGATGGAAAAGCCCAGACACCCACCCCACCACACCACCTCTACACGCACGCACGCAGGCAGAGCGCGGATCCCCAGGCGCCGCGCTGCTGTGCCGTATACAGTGGCGAGTGGCGATGGATCGATTGGACGGACGGGGTGCTGCTCCGCTAGCTCTAGCTGCTGCTGCGTGCGTGTGTCGACGCCTCGCCTCGACGGTGCGATTGTTAATCAGGCGGGCATCATTGCTTTGCCGGCCGCCTGCAGGCTGCAGCGTGCGGCCTCCTCCGGTGCCGCGCTATACCAGTGTGTAAAGCAGCGCGAATGCATGCGCGATAAAAGCTCTTGCGGTCGATCCAGAGAGAGAGAGAGACGACCATGCCCGTGTTCAGTTCCAAACATTTTTTTTCAAAAAACGTCACATCAGATCACATCAGATATACGGACACACATTTGAAGTATTAAACATAGTCTAATAACAAAACAAATTACAGATTCCGCCTGTAAATTGCGAGACGAATCTTTTGAGCCTAATTAATCCGTCATTAGCAAATGTTTACTGTAGCACCACATTGTCAAATCATGGTGTAATTAGGCTCAAAAGATTCGTCTCGCAATTTACACGTAAATTGTGTAATTGGTTTTTTTTTCATCCATATTTAATACTTCATGTATGTGTCCAAACATTCGATGTGATTGGTTTAAAGTTTGAAGTTTGAAGTTTGAAGGTAACTAAACAAGACCATCTTGTTTTTTCCTTTCGGTTCTGTCTGTCACTCCATCGCGCCGCAGATGCGCGCACGCACACGCTGACACGCGCGCGCGCTGTGTGAGTGCGGCCATGCTGGGCTGGTTTGATCCGGTGCTGGAGGGAGGCAAGCAGGTGCAGCTCTCGGACGAGTGGACGACTGAGAGCAGGGGCGGATTAAAAAAGTAGCAGGAGACCGAATAAGTTTGGTGAAGCCTCAGTCGTTCTTTCCTATAGACCTATGGTAGAAAATTTTTGAAGGCTCAATGAAGGTCCACATAGTTCCTGCATCGGTAGTGAGCACTTAAATCCGTTCACCTACATAGCAGATCCGCCCCTGACTAGGATTGCAGCTCTAACTTAACATGAATTGACATTCTTTGCGACCTATATATAGAATTGGTTGTTCAGTTGCAACAGTAGAAGGTGTGTGATCTTATTTGGTAACCATTACTCTATCTGTCCTAAAATATAAGGGATTTTATTTGGATGTGACAGCTGTTCAGATTCGCAGTACTAGAATGTGTCACATTCATCTAAAATCTCTTATATTTTGGGATGGAAGGAGTACTACATAATTATATGTAAGGGTGAATAGCCAAAAATGTCCTCCAAGTTTCACCTATGGCTTACTTTGGTCCTCGACATTTCAATCCATCTATATTGGTCCTTCAAGTTTTCATTTTAGTTTAAACTTGTCTTTGGAGACACTTAAGAAACCACATGTCTAAATCTAATCAATATCTCTCTTGACAAATGACCCTAGCACCCCTCATGCATGTATATATATAAAGAAAGAGATACTACATGTCACACAGAGCGCTATGGATCTTGGTAGCGCTCCCACCCACTTGAGGTGATCAGTAAAATTTTTACTACCATCTCTTCATCTCGTGAGCACCCCAACCTCCCTCACACAATGTGATGAGTAATTTATTTAATGAAGACAGAACCACCTATTTATATATAATCGCACCTGCCATAGGAATCAACCAGGCACTTTCCATCTCTCTCCCTATTTTTTTCGGATCCGAGCAGACAAAGCGGCATGACGGCCTTTCAACCTCGGGAGGCGGCGGGATCCCAGTGGAGGCGATGGTTCCAAGGAAGAGACCTGGCGGCCAACCCCATGGCGGCTGCTGCCCCTACTCCAGCGTGAAGCGCGGAGGGCGGGTGGGCGCAGTTGCCGGAGCCCACTATAGCGAGGTCGTCAACATCTACTTTCGTTGCTGCCCAGTTCTACTGCAGCACCTCAAAGAATCGTGAGGCGGCGGCATCGGCGACCTCCATCTCTGCTTTTGACAGGGCAGAGCACCTCCGTCGCCTAGACTTGGCTCCTACCGGGGTTGCAGGTCCGATACCAATGAGATTTGACACCTCCGGGGGCTGAGCAGCCTGCATTGGTAGCCATCGGCCTGAGGGTGCAGGGGAACGACGCTGTCGTTCAACCTTGCCAGCGACCTCCGAATCTTCGATGGGTTCCAACGGCAAGGAGGCGCCCTCCCACATCGGCCTATATCTGACTGCCCACTGGTACCGACGCGGTGGCCGGCTCTCCTTGGGACGGCAGGAGCTAGGACGTCGAAGCAAATGTTGGCTCATAGTCTGGGTCGCTAACGCTGGTTGCATCCACTCCAAGACCAGTGGCACTAGATCAGGAAGACTCCTGTGGTCTCTCCTCCCCGTAGAGGAGATGTGTTTCTTTTTTTCTTTCTCTTTCAATCTGTAATTTTTTTTACTGTCAAGAATAATTGATTTTCATGATTGAAAAATCTTAATTGTGTATGATGTATGTGAGTAAAAATATTACTATGAACACACTGAAAAGTGATATAAAACTATTCGAGTAAAAATTTTACTATTAACACTTGGAAAGTGATGAGAAAAATATTTTTACTCAGTGTTCAATAGAACTATGTGTGTAAAGAAATTAGAGATGAGGTAGTAATTTTTTTACTCGAAGTACAAATTAGGACATAATAATTTCTTTACTCAGTGTACGACAGGATCAGGTGGGCATGAATCAGAAATATTTTTACTCAAAGTACAAATTAGTACATAATAATTTCTTTACTCAGTGTACGACAGGATCAGGTGGGCATGAATCAGAAACATTTTTACTCGAAGTACAGATTAGTGCATAGTAATTTCTTTACTCAGTGTACGACAGGACTAGGTGGGCATGAATCAGTAATTTTTTTTACCGTGGGCTAGATATTTTGGCTGTTGGTGTGGTGGTTTTGTTTTAAGAGCGCTAATCAGTCAGTAATCAATGCATGCCGAACGAAAAAAAACAGAGATAAGATTGAGAAGTGAGGAGGCCAAGAAAACCGGACGCTCGGTGTCGCGCTACTTCATCCGTGGCGTGCCACGCGCCAGGTAGCGTCACCGTACACACACACACACCCACCCCTTACTCTTAAGGTGGTGAAATTGTATGACGAGACCTTTATAGACCAAACTTTTGGACACGCATCCAATCCCAGGGACAATTTCATTTCTACCCCCAACTGCTGGGAAACTCATATTTAGTCTCGGTTTACGACCTCTTTTAGTCCCCAGATATGCAACCGGGACTAAAGATGGACATTTTTAGTCCCGGTTAAAATAGCCGGGACTAAAAATTTATTTTTAATACCGGTTGGTAACATCAACTGATACTAAAGATGGTAGCACCACGTGGCTGGTGCTACCATCTTTAGTACCGGTTGTTGTACTGATTACTAAAGATGTTTTTTCTTTTTTTTCAAAATGTTTTATATTGCTTCCTGCATGTTTATATATATATATATATATATATATGCATATATATGTATAAATACATATATATATATATATATTTATATATATTCATGTATATATATATATATATAAAGACATATATCTAAGTAAATACATACACATAGGAGTAATATATATTTGAATAGCATCACGTATATATAATTGCTGGTATATATTACTTATGTATAATAGAAATTTACTTATAAACATGTACAATCGTTGTTAATTTCTAATATTCCATTATATATTACAAATTAGGACAATTCATCTCGAGGAATATGTCTTTCGTCGTCGTGGAATTCTTTCGCCGGATTAACAATCTCATCCATAACAAATCCCATGAGTTGTTCTTGAACAGCCTTGATATAATCCGCTTGGGGAGTTGGTCCTTCATCTACATAATCTATCATTTTTAAAAAATAAGATATAAATATATTAAATCAATGAGAAGAGTGTAAATAATGTACGTGCATGTGTTTACGTACTTCGACATCTTTATCAGTGTTAATGGCGGTTGACATGCGGTGAATAAATTCACAAACATAGTAGCTGCACAAGTTGGTCCACTGTTCCTGTCATAAACACTAAAGGAGAAACGAACTTATGAAATGTTTCTATTATAGAATGAAAGAGATTTGTAATTTTGGACCATATACGTACCGGAAAGTTCATCCTTATTGACAATTCTTCCTTGAATTCCCCGCGGACGTTTGCACGGAATCTTGCCCACACCCTTTAGTTGCTAACGAATTAATGACGCTTTGGTCCACATAGTAGCGATAGTAGCAATCATAACGAAAGTACTAGCAGATCACATTACCTGTTAATCATGTCAATGATATCATCGAAAACATCCCTATCTTTGCGCATAGTGTCCAGGACAATAATCTGGCCTCTGGTAATCTCTATGAGAAAGAGGACCCAGTGAAATCTGCAGATTTCATGAAATATGATATACATATCAATTTATAAAAACGAGAAGGAAGTTGCTACAACAGCCGGTAAAAACTCATTTTGTGTTGTATGGAAATAGTATGTACTCCTTGAAATGTTGCTGCACCAGGAATTTGTAAATATTATTCTCGGTTTCTACTGGCCAATGTTCTAAGGTCTTCGCGTTGATTACGTACGGGTCTATGAAACCGCACTTGAAGTATCCTTCTTTACGACATCTTTGAATCTCCATTCTGCGGTGAAAAAAGACATTAAATTTTTGAAGTCACATATGACAGGCTAATGAAAAAATTTAAATTAAACAACACTTACAGAACCCAACAACTCATTACAGAGACGTCAAGGGTGTCTTGATGGTATACGTCGTGGCAGTCATCCTAGCGGATCCACAAATTGTATGTTCCACGGAAGAAATGTTCATTTCTAACCCTTGTCGCGAACATCATCCTACCCTTGGCTGATTGATCCATGTACCATTCATGGAATCGGTACATCTCTGTCGAGAGCTTGGATACCAACTCTAACTTGACAAGTGGTTTGCCGAGTACGTACTGGTGTTTTAGTTCTGCATTCTCTATAGGGGTCTTCCCCAACAGTTGCTTATTGCTCAAATTTGTATCAGTCATAAATTGTTGTAAACTGATGTCATGGTCCGATGGCATTGGGTCAACCATTTATTTCTTTTGCGTTCCGAGCTGGGGGACAACATTTGCCTTTGTTTTTCTTTTCCCAAAGGACTTTTGAACTGAGCGATCGTAGTCTGATAGTAAGTTTTTTTCCGTGGGTTCGCTCATTTTCTGAAAGAAGGCCTTAGTCATCGGGTCTATTGGAATCTTCTTCTCTGGAACCCGTGGCTTGAAGTGATCCTCCGTTTGTTTTCTCACGATCTCATCAATCTCCTCATCTATCCTATCATACGTTTTTTCTATAGAGCGGCTAGTTTTGGCTCATCAAGTCTTGGCTTCTTTGTTTGTTGTGTGGACTTTGACGGTGCTGGACGAGGTGGGCAAGATCACCTGGTACTTGCAGCTGGTTGCAGCATTAAAGACGGGGGAGACTGTACAGGGGGCGGAGACGGCGTAGGCGGTGGAGACCGCGATTGAGGAGGAAACAGTGCAGGCGAAGGAGACTGCGGTTGTAGAGTAGACGGTGCCGACAGAGGAGACCACGGTTACGGTGGAGACTGAGGCTGCGGTGGTGGAGTTGTAGGAACGGACGCCGCTACTCACCCGGGAAGCAGGATGTAGCGCTTGCACCATAGTATAATGGCGTGGGCTGTGTCTCCTAGTTTCGTCTCTCCGTCTCCTCTGGGGATGTCTAGCTCGAGATCCTCAAAGCCTGGGACTACCAGCTCAATTTCGACCTTTGAGTACCGAGGTGGAATTGGCCTACAATGGTACGTCCTGTCTTGCTCCACTTGTATGACCATGTCCTTCGCCATCTTCATGAGAATCGAGGTTAATTAGTAATTAACATATACACGAACTTTCGCCATATACAAGGCATATATCATAAAACTACGACCATACCTTGATTGATATGTTCCTGAAGGGAATATGCCGCTCACACGGTGTCTGTCCTGTGATTTCATCCACGGGCCAGGGTGGTTCGTCGACAGCTGGCCCTGCTGCAACGTCGATGCTCTGTTCCCCTACTTGCCCTGTAGAAGCGCAGCTACTTCGATTGCCTGAGGGGCTCAACATGACGTGAGGAATGGACGGCTGGGTCTGCTGGCTCCGCTGTTCACTTAAGCGTTGGTCCACCTGTCTTGCTACCTCCTCTTGCATCCGTGCGTCGTGGGTCACAACCTTCAATTCAAGATCTACCAATTTCGCATCCGTATCTCTCTTGCTCCTCATGCGGCTCTGATACGTGTGGATGTCCTCTTTAAACCCATACTTCCATGGAACCATGCCTTTTTCGCGCGTTTGTCCTGGGTGCTCCAGATTTTCTAATGCGAGCGTAAGCTCTTCCTTCTCTTTATCCGGATGGAATCTTCCCTCAAAAGACGCCTCTAGGGCATCCACGAGACAGTGAGCTGCTTGGCGTATGTCATCGCCAAATATCAGGGAGCCATCACTAGGATCCAGTTTCCCCCCATGAGCGTAGTACCAATGTTTTGATCGTTCAGGCCAATCAACTGTGGCCAGAATGATTCCTCTTCTGGCTAGAGCATCCTCCATTTTCTGCCACTTGGGCACTGCCTTCTTGTAGCCGCCCGACCCTAGCCGGTGAAAGTACTTCTTTTTGGAGGCATTGGCTTTGTTCTTTGCTATTCTGGCTTGCCCTTGCTCTTCTGTCTTGTAGGCCACAAATGCATCCCAATGATCCTTCAGTTTGGGGAATGTGTCGAAGTCCGGTGTCAGATCCTTCCGGATATATCTGTTGTACAAATCTTTTTTGAGCCCTGGAACTGTTGGACCATCTTTTCAGTGTCCAACCCTTCACTTTGGCCTTATCTGCCTCAGGGATCGTGAAGGTCTTGAGCATGGTGGTCCACAGTATGTCCTTCTCTGTATTTAGGACATATGTTTGTTCAACATCCCCTCATGATCTTGTTTGGCGCCAGTTTTGTATGCTGATGGGCACATGATCCCTCATGACCCAACCGCCGTGTGACACGAACTTCCTAGCTGCATCGACAGGGGCAACTGGTTCACCGTATGGGTTCACTTCAATTATGATGTGTCGCCCCTTCACCTTCCTCGTGACACCTCATTGTCCACGTGCCAAGCTCACGATAAGGTGGGGTTTTGAAGACAAGTAATTAGGTGGTCTAGCTGACACACGTAACTACAAGATAAAGTATCAATGGCTAAAACTTTAATCTAACAAAACCCAAGAAACCCTAAATGGGTACCTTGCTATTTAAAGAGGTGGGAGGATGACCAAGGGGTCCCTAGGGTCATGCTCCACCAGATTGGGGCACACCCCACAAGGGCCCCACTTGGGTCAGGGTCCCAGATGAAGTTATAAGCTCATAGGCCCATTAAAGGTGACGCAACATCTTATTTTTGTAATTGCGGATGAATGAGAAGGAATTTGGAGATGAGGCTTGTTCCGTTGGAAAGAGGACTCTGAGAGTTTTCCATCAAGTACTCATGGGCCCAAAACGGAGCTCGTATGCATATTTGGCGGCCATTTGAATTCAGTAGTGTAGCAGGTGGCCGAATTAGATTTCATAACTTGGACAGCTTGATCTTGACATCTTCAGGTTGACCTATGATGTGATCAATGATTATATCCATAGTAGCCATGGTTAAATCACCTCTTCATACCAATGCTCGGTTGGTTGGCCTGTTGCTCATCTTGGTTCTCCTTCTCATTCCCTTCCTCATTCCTCTCCTCATTTAAATACTGGTTGGGATCCTCGTTCCCCTCCTCATCTGCCAGTATTGGCTGCTGCCCTCATTGATCTCGTCCAAGAGGAACTGTTCGTCATCACGATCTGTCATATGTTTGTAATATTAAATAGTACAGAAAATGTTATTATTATCCACATTGTCGACAAATACGAAGAATTTCTAAATGTCACCTATTTAAGAAAAAATATGCAACCTGCAGTTATATCGTTATATATATCGACATTGTCGGTAACTATGAAGAACAGCTAAATTTCACCTATTTAAGAAATATGCAACCTACATGTATATTGTTATATATATCCATACTGTCCACAACTACGAAGAACTTCTAAAATTCACTTACTTATATATATATTCACATTATCCACATGTATATTGTTATATGCATTTTCTTATGATTAATTAAGTATTTGCTAATTTTTTTTTGAAAAATGGATTAATATGATTTTTTAAAGCAACTTTCGTATAGAAAATTTTTGCAAAAAACACACCGTTTAGCAGTTAGAAAAGTGTGCACGCGAAAAACGAGAGAGGTGAGTTAGGAACTCGCTGGAAAGAACACAGCCTTAAGAAATATGCAACCTACATGTATATTGTTATATATATCCACATTGTTGACAACTACGAAGAACTTAGGTATGTATATATATCCACATTGTCGACAATCTACATGTATATATATTTATATCCACAGCCTCAGGTATGCATACAATTAGAATTAACACATCAGATCTCATATATCACATATCTTGCCTTAGCATGTTGCTTGACGACCTTCGAATAACGTAATTCAACTTGAGAGTCGCCTGTGTCCAACCCTGGCAACAAAACAATCGTTAGGTAATTACAACATTTGCATTGAACAACTAAAACATAGCCTAAGTTGTAAATATATTTTTCAAAAATTATCTATATTTTAATTATTTGTAGAAGTTTTTTAAAATTCTAAACATACTTTTAGTTTCAAACATGTACATTGGTCCTAAGTCTAAATTCAAAACATTTGCATATACATCGTTAAGTCAGAAATAGTAATTCAAGATATTGGGTGAACATAACACCTCGCTCTTTCATGGCTACAAACGGATAATTTCCGTAACAACTTTTGTCTTGACTCCCCATGTATAGGAGTCAAGACAAAATTTGTTTTAGAAATTATCTGTTTGTGTTTAGTCATGAAAGACTGAGTGCTTGTGTTCATCAAATATCTCTAACCAGTACCTCCTTGGAACGAGCGAACGAACAGAGCACTAGAGAACATGGTTCGTTCTTTCGTTCGCTTGTTCGTTCGCTCGTTTGGTCGCTCGGTCATTCGCTCGTTCGTTCATTCCCTCGCTCGTTCGATCGTTCGATCATACGTTCGCTCGTTCGGTCGGTCGTTCTTTCGCTCGGTCGTTTGCTCGTTTGTTCGTTTGTTCGCTCGGTCGTTCGCTCGTTTGGTCATTCCCTTGCTTGTTCGGTCATTCGCTCATATGTTCTCTCATACATTTGTTCGTTCGTTCGGTCGGTGGCGGCGGCATTGGTGGTGGCGGCGGCAGCGGCGGCGGTAGTGGCGGCGGCGACGACGGCGGAGGAGCGAGGTGGAGGGAGAACTGCGCGATGCCAGAGGAGAAAGAGAGGGAGGGGGAGAGATGGCAGTTAAACCTTGAAGGTGACAAAATGACAACAGCGACGACGACGATGATGGCGGCGGTGGGAGATCGACGACGATAACGGCAGTGGCGATAGTGAGGGCGGTGACGAGAGATGAGATCGAAAACTGCTAAGGGTGGAGATCGGGGAAGACGATGCGCCTTATATATATGCAAATTTCTTTAGTCCTGGTTGGTGCCACCAACCGGGACTAAAGATAGCTTTAGTCCTGGTTGCAGTCAACAACCGGGACTAAAGATCCTATCTTTAGTCCCGGTTGTTTTCCCCAACCGGGACTAAAGATCATTTCCCGTTATTTCTAAATTTTTTTTGTCCCGGATTTGGATAACAACTGGGACTAAAAACTTAAAAAAGTTAACTGTGACCAAATTAATTTCATTAAAAGTAGGTTTAAAATAGTAGTAATTAACTTTATCCTAATAAACAACATTAAAACTATAAGAAAATCATAAAAATAATGAAAAAACATTTGAAATAGTTTAAAACTGTTATAAAATTTTAAAAATCATATATAATTATCCCATGCCTTATTAAGTGCATTAAAAAGAAAATAAAGTCATAAAAATAATAAGAAAACATTTAAAATATGTTAAAATTTGTTATAAAATTTCAAAAATCATATATAATTAACCCATGACCGATTTAGTGTATTAAAAATAAAATAAAGTCATAAAAATAATGATAAAACATTTAAAATATGTTGAAAATTGTTATAAAATTTTAAAAATCATATATAATTAACCCATGCCCTATTAAGTGCATTAAAAATAAAATAAAATCATAAAAATAAGGAGAATATATTAAAAATTAATTGAAACGGATGGACCTTCAATACATTAAAAATAATTTACATCGTCCATACACCAACCTAGGTCAAATATAAATCAGTTGAAACAGAGGGATCTTCAATACATTAAAAATAATTTACAACGTGATGGTTAACCTCGCATACTTTCTCCTAACAAATGTTCCTTCGCTATGATCGTTACGTGAGTAAGGGGTGTCCTCATTTGATAGGAGGATGCTCGGGTCAACTATCACCGGGAACGAAGGTTGCCCATCAAACTGATTGTAATCTTCGTTAGTCTTATCCTCGACTCTGACGATTTTTCTTTTTCTTGAGAGAACCACATGGCACTTTGGCTCATTGGGCCCTTTCCCCTTCTTTGGTTTGCTAGACATGTCCTTCACGTAGAAAACTTGCGTTACATCATTGGCTAGGACGAAGGGTTCGTTTGAGTATCCAACCTTGGTAAGGCCAACTGTTGTCATCCCACAGTCATCAACCGTTACGTCTCCACCAGTCAGCCTAACCCATTGGCACCGAAACAGAGGGACCTTCAGAGGTCCATAGTCAAGTTCTCATATCTCGTCGATGGCACCGTAATACATGCTAGTTGTCCCATTGTATCTCATGGCATCGATACGAACAACACTGTTCTGAGTCGTGCTCTTTTTGTTTTGGGCTCCTGTGTAAAATGTATACCCGTTGATCTCATATCCTTGGAATGTCAAGATTGACCAAGAATGTCCCCTCGCCAAGAAGGCTAGTTGTTGGTCAATTATCTCGTTACCCATGAAATGTTGTCGCAACCATGCGGGGAAAGTATCAATGTGATGACGTGTAATCCAGGCATCAGACTTAGCAATGTTTTTGGAGCGAACAACCGCTTCAAATACGTACTGCTAGTATCATTCATACAGTGTGTGCAAGCCTTATACCCATTGTTTGATTGTCCGGATAGGTTGTTAAGTGCTGGCCAATCGTCAATGGTTACGAACAGCAACGCTTGTAGGTTAAATTGCTCCTGTTTGTCCTCATCCACACAGGGACACCTTCTTTCTTCCACAGTAGTTTCAGATCTTCAACCAATGGTCTTAAGTACACATCAATGTCGTTACCAGGTTGCTTTGGACCTTGAATAATAATCGACATCATGATGTACTTTCGCTTCATGCATAACCAAGGAGGAAGGCTGTAGATACACATGTGCACAGGCCAAGTGCTATGACGGCTGCTCATCTGTCCAAATGGATTCATGCCATCCGTACTTAAACCGAACTTTATCTTTCGTGCATCCTTTCCGAAGTCTTGAAATGTTCTGTCGATGTTTCGCCACAGCGACCTATCAGCGGGGTGTCTTAGCATCCCGTCTTGTTTACGTTCTTCTGCGTGTCTCAGCGCATCATTCTAGCATGCGCTTTGTTCCTGAACCAACGCGTCAGCCATGGTATTATAGGAAAATACCACATCACCTTAGCAGGAACTCTCTTCTTTGAAGGCTGTTTGTCAACATCATCGGGGTCATCTCGTCTAATCTTCCATCGTAATGCCTTACAAACTGGGCATGCTTCGTACTTTTTCATACCTTACATATCGTAATGCCTTACTATCATGTTGTTTGTTCGGAGCTTCCCCTCACTCTCTTTCCATATTCTAACTTTACTAGAGAGTAACCTAAATATCAAAGTGAGTTGTACTCCACTTGAGTTGTGTGTATGGAGAGTGAGAGCTTCTCCTCCTTATATAGTGTTCAATGACAATTGGGAATGGCGGTTAAGCCCAGGAACCATGCATAATGGCCATTGGGGAGTCATCAGGAGCGTACACGTGGAAGTAGTTGGCGAGAAGGGCCAATGTCGATTCGGCCGAACTGGTGGTTCGGCCGACCTTCTAGCCCACCTCTCGGCCTCTCCTTCGGTTGGGAGGCTGCCTGGTGGGCCCCCTACATGTTGTACCTTGGTTGGGCTCAATTGTAGGTGGTTTTGATTTACATGTGGGGCCTCCGATCCGTGTAATTGCATCCGAGTGTTCGGAGGTGTATTTTGTCGCATGCTGGGTGGTTTTCGTCCATAATTCACTTGCATACAAATATTCACCAAACCTTGTGGAAATGATTAGTGATAACCAGTACCTCTAAGTTTGGTATTCCATTTTATATTCTTTCATTTACTTTTATGCAGGAATTGATGGTTGAATTTGGTACTTAAGGACCGTCAACAACACCCCCACACTTAGCCTTTACTCGTCCTAGAGTAAAGATCATGGATGACAACAGAGGTATGACTCTCTTTGTAATTCCAAGCCATACCTATATTTGTGAATCCTGAAGTGTCTATTATATCATCTTGGGTGATTGAAGAACGGAACGGCCTTGACTCAAGTTGCCTCCACTTCTTCTGATGAGTACCTTGGGTTTTTTGTTTTGCTTATAAAATATAACCTTACTTTACTCCTCAATTGATTCTCTCAGATGCTCAATGTGTATAGTTTTTCACCAAGTCATTGATTTTGTCTTTTTCTTACCCTACTTCTATTAGGGTTTATATGGAGCTCAGGTAGGGAATAAGAATGGCATACTTGCATCACATATATTGTAAAATCAAAAACCGAATCCAAGAAGATAACTAATCATAAAATCATGATCAATATGTGCATGCGTGTGGAAATGGGATGTATGTGTAAAAGTGGGAAGTGGAATGATGACTCCTTGTTGTATGATCCTCCTCGCACTTTTATTTGGAGAACATGGCTATATTTGTTTCTTTTTTTTTTCATGCTCGAGGATAGTAGTGTGAGCATATATCTCATCTCCATTTTTCCCTTTTTTATTCAACAACATTTTTTAGCTCATGTCTCATTTTTTATGGATAGCTGGAGAAGGGATCATAAGTATGTGGAGTCTTTATTTGGTGGATGGTAGGCTAATGCATACTTCCAGTATAGATGTATAGCATCTATGGTAGATGGATAATTGATGCTGACTTCCAGTGTAGAAGTATAGCATATGTAGTGAATGAAATACATTGCTAACCTCCAGTGTAGGGGGTAAGCAAAGTATGGTGGGTGGAAGGTATATGTTTGCTAACCTCCAGTGTAGAAGATGAGCAAATATGGTGTGTGTGTGTAATCTTAATCATGAAAGTATGAAAGAATCTAACAAGGATCACAACAATTTGGCCGAACTCAAAATAATAACAAGCAACTTATACAGGTTTATCATTAAGATTGACATATGGCTTTGGTAGGAAAAAGGCATCAATGAGGAGTATGTAAAGTTATACTATTTTTTTTCTTTTCATAAAATTTCTCAAGGACTTAACAGAGAAGAGCAAAGTTCTCCTTATCAGGTAATCTCTCATTCATCAATTACTTAGATGACATGTGTTCCTATAAATGAGTGTTCACAAGCAACAAGCAATGTGCAGGGAATAAAGAGTATGCAAGCCATTTCCAGGAAAATCATATATTTTGGTTGAAACATCCAAGTTCATTTTAATCTTGAGTTTAATTTTTAGATATTTTCTATGGTGAGAATAGATTAAACTCAAAATTTCAGGGATGTTTAGGGAAAGAATGTGCAAACCTTCACTCTGTATGAAGAGGAAGACGAGGAGGTTTAAGGGTGGTTTGGCCAACCCTTGGGTTCGGCTGGCACATCCTCAGTCTAGTCGCCTTGCTCCTACTCATGCGGGTTTCGGAGTCATGGTGTAGCGCAAAGGTGGGAGATCTCGTTTATGTACGTTACAGGAAGCATGCGAGATCTCTCCCACACTTGTTCTTCTACCTGGGTTGCTTATTCAAAAACAAAAAGAGCGAAAACAAAAGGGACTCCATCTGTTTGAAAGCCGGAGAGTCAAAACCTCCTGAATCCCTCCTCAAAGATGATGTCATCGCATTTCTCGAGGAAGAGGACGATCCTAGAGAGATGATCGAATTACCCAAAACCGATCTCCTGTTGAGCTCAAACCTCTTCCTTCAGGCCTATGATATGCTTTTCTACATGGTGATACAGAATCGCCCATTATCATAAGTGACAAACTGACTGATGACGAGACCCTCCGACTCATAGCCATGCTAGAAAAGCATCGCTCTGTTCTAGGCTACTCACTTCAAGATCTCAAAGAGATAAGTCCAGCTTTCTATACACATCGCATCCTTTAGATCCTTCTTGTGTGCCCTCTCAAGAGCCACAACGAGGCTAAATAATACAATGAGAGAAGTCGTGAAAAAAGATGTCTTGAAACTCCTACACACCAGGATAATCTATCCCATATCGTATAGCGAGTGGGTTAGCCCAGTTCAGGTTGTGCCTAAGAAAGGAGGCATGACGGTCGTTGAAAACTCTAAAAATGAGTTGATCCCACAACGAACCGTCACGGAATGGAGAATGTGCATAGATTACAGAAAACTCAACAAGGCTACGAAAAAGGATCACTTCCCGCTGCCCTTCATTGATGAAATGCTAGAGCGGCTGACGAATCACTCCTTTTTTTGTTTCCTTGATGGATATTCTGGCTATCATCAAATTCCTATGTAACATACCCAAAATTTGAATTTCAAATTTAGCATTCAAAAATGTTGAAAATATTTTTCTTAAATAATAATCATAAGAATTTTGCACAAGAGCCCTACATGAGCTCAAACAATATGAAAATTTTGAGGATAATTTAAAACTTTTCAGTCTAAGATTAAATGAACAGTAAAACATTTGCATTCTTGCATGAAGACAATGTGTGGAGCGTGATTTGAGTCCTTTTAAGTGTTTTTGGATCTTGCCTGCATTTCATAATAGGTCACATGATCATTTATTAAAATATGAAGTAAATAATTAAAAGGACCTAATGACGAGTCTAGGTCATTTCCTAAAATCCTTGCAACTTAAACATTACAATATGACTAATGGTAAACTCCATTGAATTAGCTTGGTCCTAAATTTGAACATAGGTCATGAACATAAAAATAATATAAACATGTTGTACTGGAGGTCCTATTATAAACCACCTTTAATCTAACCCAAGCATACACACATTTTAACCTATAATTATTCTTGGGAATCATGAATGGTGAGAAGGAAATTAAATTTAATAACAACATCTCAGGTAAAACCAGCTTTAATATAATTTTACAATCATTTAATCATATTTTTATAATAGGAAACCTATATGTAAAGATAAGCTTAGTAAATTTCTAAAAATAATTGGTGTAAGATAAAACCATGGAAAGATTCATGTGGATTCTACTCAATATGTTAGACTCACTGAAATTTTGGTATGATTTTATATTCAAAAATTATATCTCAATTAAATGGGTCAAACTAGTCAAAATTTTAATTTATACTAAGCCCTAATCGGCAAAACTCATACCTCATCAAAACATACATTAAATTATATGAAAGTGTATATAGAAAATAATTTATTCAAATATTATCTTATTTATCATGGATTAATATAATTTTTCTAGAATTTATTTCACTAGTTTTGATCTCCTAAAAATTCAATTCAATTTCAGCCAGGCCTATTTTCTTTTTTTTTTGCTGAAAATAAAATAAAAGGAATTTTTGAGTGCAATCAAGGAAAATGAAAACTATATCAGTTTATCTATCTCCACAAAAATCCAGTTTAATTTATCTGGCCTAAAAAATAAACTATAGGACTATAAAAATGAGAGAAAGAAGTAATTAGAGGAAAAACATGTAATTGTCCAAACATTTTGTTCGCAGGTTTTTCTACCCATCCCTCTCACCCACACATAGACCACATCGCCATGGACCCACTTGGCAGCCACACGAGCTAACTCTACCCTGTTACAAAATCAATCCACCGCTCTTGAACCTGAGAGAGAAGGAGAGAATGAGAAAGCGGTGCCGACCAAGCGTAGGAAGCCGTTCGACGCATGTCTGAAGACGTGGCGTGGCAGTCACCGAGCTTGCCATATCTCCTCTCAGCCATGTCGTCCATCCTCATTACTCACCCCAGTGCCGACCAAACCAAGATGCAGAGCTCCAACTCTCCGGTTTCATCTCATCTCTGTCGTCGGCCATGGAGAAGAAAGCACTACTACAGAAAGGATTTTTGCAGACGGGCGGATTCGATCTTCGCATGCGGTTGGCCGGGCCGCATGCGCGAAAAGGTCTGTGAAGATCACCATTTGCGCATGCGGCCGGAGCCAGCCGCATGCGAAGATCGATCTTCGCATGCGGTCAGTTATGACGGCCGCATGCGAAAACCGATCTTCGCATGCGGCCGATATAAGCAGCCGCATGCGAAGATCGATCTTCGCATGCGGTCCAATTAAGTGGACCGTTTGGGAAAACAAATTTTCCAACAGCAAAATTAATACTCTATCGTATTTGATATTATATTTCGTATGATTTATTATCGTATTTTCGAATAGACGCATATGAGATAGTCGGATTGATGATATTACTGTAAGAAATATCAAATACATAACCATAAATTGAAACGTTGTTTACATACGAAGCATATATTACAAATATCACAACTGTTTTATCACATATATAATTAGTGTACATCTCATTGCATTTGTTCTTTCTCCCATTCTCTGAGAGGTTGAAATTTGTCTTCCAATGCGAGTTCACTCTGGTTGTCGTAGAAGAGACCTCTTGCGTTGCAGACATCACGACGGATGAATCGGCAGAGGTCAGCGCACACGTTCCAGATAGTCCTGTCGTCGAATCGTTGTGCAACATAAGGGATTTTCGGGATCTGTGCACAGCAAAGTCAACAAAAGGTTACTAAGTGAAATATGTGTTGTAGTTGGGTTTCTTTGTAAAGAAAGAAATGCTGACGTACTTGGTCACTGGTTGTTCGGTACCTCCCGTTGACTCTGAGCATCTCGCACACGTAATATCCGCACAAGTTGGTTCCCGCTGGTTGTTTGTAACACTGCGATATAATTACGAGGGACCAATCATTAGACATAATTCAGGAACTAATGTACGATAGTTTGTTGTATTGGCATATATATGTTCGTACCGGCCAGCCAGTCTTGACGGATAACTTCTTCTTGGCCGGATCATGTACTGGTCCACCTCTTTTGCGGTAGTACTTATGTGCTCTGTTAGAACAAAACAATTGTTTCTCCAGTACTAAGAAAACTAGAAGTCAAAAAAAATGTCTATTGAAATGTGTATCACTTACAAATTCAAAATAGTTAGGAATTCCATAAACGTCTCCTTGTCATAGTGTGCGGGGTCCAACGATACAATCAATTGGTCTTTTGGATATACGAGGAATAGTATGTAGTGGTCGCTGCAATTAAGAAAGACAAATTAGAGATAGAGAATTTAAAAAATGATAAATTAATTTAACACAGAAGAGAACGCTTACCTGAACGCGTAGGGGACCATCACGACATTTTTGTCGGCGTGCGCCAACATTGCTATTGCCAAGTATGTTGCTACCTCCAGCTTCTTGGTCTTGTGTAATTGCTTGATATATTCTTCCTTTTCTGGAGGGGTCTTGTCAACCAATTCCGGGCAGTCGGCTCTCATCTGTACGGTGTGTTGCGTTTTGCATATCCTTGTTGGATCGACGTAGCCAACCGATGATCCAGTTCTGTCAGCTTCGTGAAATTGCATCCTATACAATGTAAATGAAGTAATGAGATATGGTTTTTTTGTTTGGAATGATACGTGTAACATATAAGAGTTCAGACTTACAGGCAGAACGCGGCAAGGAGATTCACATCCATTTTGTCTAGCTTGTAGATGGCGTATAGGTCCCGGAAAGAGATAAAGAATATCCCATTAGGACCACTCATGAAAGCGCCTTCCGGGACGGCGACGCTTATGAAACCGAGACCCTTCCTAGCAGCCTTGATGTACCATTCATGCATTACCCTCATTTCCCAGGGTAGTTTGTTAAGAAGATAAGTTGGTAAAAATGGCTTGCCATATTCATAATTTTCAGGCACATCTGCAGATACCCAAGATTGGACTTCATCTTGGGCTCGTAGTACTGACTTCTGACTGTCTGACATGACATGCGCTAGTTCTTTTGACTTATCAGAATTCCTGAAAGCTGAAAACATGAACTTCTCCTTATCCTTGTCAATCTCCTTTGGGTCGTATGTTGATATCAACTTTGGAATTAGACGACGAGGTTCCAAGGGATTAGACCTCGGTCCGGATTTAGTTCCTTCAGGTATGGGCAGTTGTTCCACCGGAGCAGATTGGGGTGTGGGCGGAGAGGGTTGAATTGTTCGCGGAGAGGGGGGAGCTGGAGGAGCTGCCTCTTGAGCTGGGGAGGGCGGTGGAGTAGGTAGGCGAGGCGGGGACCTAATCGATGGTGGCGACGCTGGATCTGGAGGGGAAGGTGGTCCAGGAGGCGACGGTGGTGCTGGAGCGGCAGCTGTCTTTGCTTGTTTTGAGGTTGGAGTTAAAGATGTTGGTGCTGGAGCGGCAGCTGTCAGGATTATGTCTCGACGATGCCACAATATAAACTGATTTACTGCATCGCCGAGAAGTTCAATCCCCTCCGGTGCAGGGATGTCTAGTTCCATAGAAGTGTGCTCGCTATGTACCTTAGCGACTTGTACCCTTGCATAATCCTCAGGGATTGCCGTGTTGTGGAATTGCCGGCCGGGTATCGCTAAACCCGTTGCAACCTCTTTAGTCTTTCCAGCGCGGCCGATAGGTACTACGAGTGAGCACGGAGTTGGTTCGGTTATACCATCCACAGCGCAAGGAGTTGTGTCCACTGAGCCTGCACTGCTACGTACTTGAGTTGTTGGCTGTGGAGATTGGATGGTTTGCTGGCTATCAGGGAATAGCCTTGGAAAGGCCGTGGGGTTTTCAGCTGCCAACGAATAGAAGTGTTCCTTCACTTGCGCATAGATTTTGTCCGATAGTTGTTCTTTGTATTTGTCTCTCTTCTTATAGCTTGATGTGTCCTGTGGGAACCCTAACCTCCAACTCGTCTTTGACGACAAACCCCTTACACGTCCAGAGTGTTCGGCGGTCCCCAAGGCTGCAGTAAGTTGGTCATTCTCCCTCCGTGGGACGAACTGTCCTGATCTTTCTTTCTCGGCGATCTTCTGCAAATTTTCAGTGATCTGTTCTATGTCAGGAGTCTCGAATAGTATATCTCCCTCCTCCGAGACCTGACCTGTGCTGCGCGCCCACACCCAATTCTTGCTTCGTTCCACCATGGGGTCTACGAGCAAAGGCTTGCCAGCGGCTGCAAACTTTTGCTCGGTTTCTCGCCATCGATCGACGTGCCCAGCGTATCCACTCGAACCCAATCGATGGGGATATTTGTTCTTCTTCGCCAGATCTGACATTTTTTTCCTCAACGCCAACGCTTCAGCTGTGGTACGATCCGCAACGAACGTATCCCAGTCAGCCTGCGATATATGTCCATAGTCATTGAACGGGGGGCGATTCTTCTGGACGTAATCCCGATTTAGATCGGACTTCCACTGTCGCCATCGATCTCCCATCTTTTTAAGTGCGTACTCTCTGCCTATGACCTCCGATCCAGGAGGGTACACGAAATACCTCTGCAAATCATTCCAGAGCAGTGTCTTGATGTTCTCGTCCACCTTTTCCCATAACTTAACATTGATTGGACAACGTGTCCTGACTAGAGTGCCACAGGTGTTGCTGAACCTGGACCTCACAATCGATGGCTCGACGGGCTTCCCATCCTGATCGACAGCAATCACGTTGTATGTTTCCTTTGGTAATTTGTTCTTGCTTCTCTCACCACGTCTTCTTTTCCCACTCCCGCCTGCACTCGCAGATGTATCCGTACGATCCGGGGCAGATGTAGCAGTGTCCATTTCAACTTCTTCCGATCTGCGAGTCCTCCCGGCCTTACGTTTCGAGCGGCGTCGGACTTCCATCTGCAGAACATAAGTCACTCTCTATATCATTAGGCAGATTTGGTATTTACGTACGAATTAATATATGGCTAACGATGTTCAACACTTACGGCCTGTTCCATAGGTATGTAGTCCGGATCATCATCGCGAGGAGCGACTTGTATTACTTCCATCGGGTCACTTGGTGTTCGCCACGTTTCTTCACTAGAAGCGTCAGCCTCCTTGTTGCTACCGGAAATCTGAGGAGCTTTGCCTTCTTCAGGCGCTACTGGGGCATTCGATGGAACCTTGTCGTTCGACATCTTTCACATTGACGTAAAAACAAATGAGTACACAAACCCGAATATGATTTCTCATATAACTATAAGTAAATATGTTACTACTTTTTTAAAAAAATTTTGCAAAAAGACATAGGAGTATAACTCAGTCACAGAGGTTGCCATCAGTAGATCGTACGTTTTTAAAGATCTTTGGTATTTTCGTGCATTTATCGTGTCGTTTTCGCACTCTCACTCAACGACGACGTTATATTATTTCGTAAACTAAGGAGCCGTACTATCGTGTCTTTTTTTTCTCAAATTCTGTAGGGAACATATTATTAAACAACCATTTATTAGTAATTAAGTTTTAAAATTCAAAGCTGGCTATGGCGCCTTTCGAGTCTAGGGTTATCAACTGAGCCTAACATTATATACACGACACTTTTCATTGCAATCTCTCTCCCTCTCAATCACACCACCATATCATGCCCAAGATCCGTGTATCACTACAGCTGCCTACATAGCTCAAGCTGCACCAGTAGATGCATTGCAAGAGAGACTTAATTAAGGTGTGTTTAGTTGTCCGTCATACTTTTATCATAACTGAAAAAGTTCGGTAAATGAAGATAGCCATAAAAATATGATGAACAAATTATGCTACAAAATATGGTAATTAAAGTTGGTAAGAAAACTGATTTTATGATATGTGAGATATATGTTATTAATAAAATGAGACAATTTATATCTACGATAATAAACTAAACATATACCTAACAAAAATGTGATGCGACAAACTATGATCCATGATGAGTCCTATCTTCTTTATATCATCTTTATAATTTTTAATTACTATCTCCGTCTCAACTATATAATTATATTTTTAGATTCAAATTTTGTTTTAAAATAGTTCATACTCTATAGTACTAATTATATCATCAATCATCTCTCATTTAAATTTTTTCCTTGTTTATTCTTAACCATCCTCTCACACTGACCTATACATTATTTAACGAGGGACATCATAGTTTTTCTTCTCAAATATTAATATATGCTAAACAATCTAAAATTATAATTATTTTAAAACTGAGGTAGTAACTCTGTTTTATGGTGTATTAACATAATAAGAAATCTTAACTAATAAAATGCTCGTTAGATACATATAGTTTTAGGTAATTAAAGGCTAAACACAGTTAATAAGTACTAATTATATGTATACATATACATATATATATATCACATTGCAAAAAATTCACATTGAAAAAAAAATCACATTTCATATATACATTTCACATTGCAAAAAATTCACAGTTATCACATTTCACACATACATATACATATACATATATATATCACATTGCAAAAAATGGTACATCACAAAAAAAAAAGGAGTTACCGGCGGCGGCTAGGGTTCGGCGGCGGCCGCGGTGCGCGTGGAGGAAGAGGAGGAGGCCGGAGCCGGCGGCGGCGAGGGGGAAGGAGGAGACGGCGGCTAGGGGGAAGGAGAGGAGGCCGGCGTCGACGAGGGCGACGGCGTCGGCGGCGTGGATGCGACCGGCGGCGGCCGCGGTGCGCGTGGAGTCGGAGCCGGAGGCAGGAGCCGGCGGTGGCGAGGGGGAAGGACGAGACGGCGGCTAGGGGGGAGGAGAGGAGGCCGGCGACGAGGGCGACGGCGTCGGTGGCGTGGATGCGACAGGCGCCCGCTAGGGTTCGACGGCGGCGACGAGATTTGGCAGCCTGGCGGCAGTGTTCGGCGCGCTAGGACTTAGAAAATTTCCCCATCCCGCGCTCCCCCATATATAGGCCCAGATCATCGCATGCGGGCGGCTTTACCGGCCGCATGGAAAAATGATCTTTCCATGCGGCTGTCTTAGCGGACCGCATGGAAAGATAATTTTTCCATGCGGTCTTCTTAGACAGCCGCATGGAAAGATCATTTTTCCATGCGGCCGGTAAAGCCGCCCGCATGTGATAATGTTCTTTCCATGCGGCCATCTTAAGGGCCCGCATGCGAAAATAATTTTGCCTTTTGGTTAAACTTTTTTTTCCCATATTACTAAACTTCATTGGTACAACTAAATTTTTTTATTACACACAATATTTTCAAAATACATCCTAAATATGTAGTAAATTATTTATAACAATGGATTAATAAGATTATGTAAAGAAACTTTCGTATAAAAACATGTAGAAAAAAAACAACGTTTAGCAGTTCGAAATGTGGGCCGCTTTCATTCATCCCGATAAATTTAGAACACCAGGACAACTGAAGGTTACAAAAGAACTAGAGCTTAACTATCTTTGCGATACCATCTGATCGAACGTACGACATATTAGCTTCGTCGATGGTTCGCTCGACCTTCTTAATTCGCATAGGAAGATCGGTAAACAATGGTACATCGTCGAACTGGTTGTAATCAGCGGGGTCTTCGATGTTGTCGATGCCGACGATCTGTTGTTTTCCGTCCACGACAATATCCATCCGTTCATCCAAAGGGTCCTTCACATAAAACACTTGAGCCACACGCTCTGCTAAAACCCAAGGATCATCCTTGTGGCCTATCTTACTGTGATCGACTATCGTTAGCCCATAGTCGTCCACGGAAACCCCTGTTGTGTCTTTCACCCATTGACAACGGAGCACAGGGATCTGGATGTTCAGGCCGTAGTCGAGTTCCCATATTTCCTTTATGGTCCCGTAATACAACTTCTTTTCACCAGTTGGGTCGATCGCTTCGACACGAATCCCACTGTTTTGTGAGACGCTTTTCTTGTCCTTCGTACTCGTGTACAAGGTAAAGCCATTGATGTCGTACCCTTGCCATGAGTTGACAATACTTGAAGGCCCACTTGCCAATCTTTGTAAAGTAAGTTGCTCCGTACAATCACCGACTGGCAGGTTTAGATCTTTGAACCATTGAGGAAATCGACGCCTGTGCTCTCTTGAAACCCAATCGGCGGATCGTCCTGGGAAGCAGGCTTTGATTTCTTCAAAGTGTCGCTCAATGAATGGCTCGACGATAGCGAGCTGTTGTAGAACGCTGCTGTGTGCCACGGCCACTGTTTTGTAATCATTATCGAAAAACTGCTTCCTACCAACAGTACCCCTTCCAGATAATCTCCCTTCGTGTCGATGCACAGGAATCCCAATGGCATTACCATCCTTTATGTAATCCATACAACACTCGACCGCCTCTTCAGTTGTGTATCCCTCTATCATTGATCCTTCGGGGTGAGCGCGATTGCGTACATAGCCTTTGAGGATTGACATGTAACGCTCATACGCCCACATCTGGTGTAAGTATAAGGGACCAAGTTCAATAATCTGAGGGACGATGTGAACGATCAAATGCTCCATCATATCTAAATATGATGGTGGGAAATACATCTCCAGCTGACATACGGTCTCCACAGCAAATGTCTGAAGGGGACCTAATTCGAGAGGATCAAATACCTTTTGTGAGATTCGATTGAAAAAGTAGCACAACTTTGTTATAACCACCTTGGTATGGACAGGTTTGACTGCCCTTATAGCAATTGGTAGGAATACCGTTAGCATCCTATGGCAGTCGTGCGCATTGTATCCGGAAATGGTCAAATCTTTCGTTGAGACTAGCTTCCTGATGTTCGATGAGAAACCACTAGGCACTCTCACCCCTTGTAAGCATTTACAGAAGGCTTTTTTCTCTTCAAGTGTCAACGAGTAACAAGCAGGAGGTATCTTGCTCTTTCCATTTGCCAGCTCTACTGGGTGAAGGTCATGCCTTATGTCCAAATTTACAAGATCATTACGTGACTTCAGTCCATCCTTCGTCTTACTCGGGATGTCCAGCAAGGTGCCGATGGTGCTATCAAACACGTTCTTCTCGAGGTGCATAACATCAATTGCATGACGGATCTCTAGGTCCTTCCAGTAATCTAAGTATCTGAAGAAAATTGAGTGCTTCTTGAATGGCAATGTAGTATTCTCCACGTCATCAACTTTCTTCCTCTTTGCTGTCTTCTTCTTTCCCTTGCCAAATACAACCTTAATGTTCTTTGTTATATCATACACGTAAGTACCACTTCGTGTTTCAGGGCCAGTCTCGTTCTCCACTGTCTTGTCGAACAATCTGGCCATCTTACGATACTTGTGTTTTCGTGGTAGAAACCGTCGATGTCGCATGTACACTGTCTTCTTAGACGACGTCAGGTATTTGTACGAAGTCATATCCAGACATATCAGACACCCAGTCTTCCCTTTAATCTGACCGGATAATGAAAAGTTTGCAGGTAGATCATTGATGGTAACAAATATGATCGCACGTAGATTGAAGTGCTCCCGCTTGAACTCATCCCACAGCCGTAACCCCTCTTTCCATAGCTCCTCCATGTCCTCCATCAAAGGCTCAAGAAAAACATCTATATCGATTCCAGGTTGCTTCGGACCTTGTATGAGGATAGTGAGAAGAATATACTTTCGTTTCTGACATATCCATGTTGGAAGATTATACATTGTGAGAAGAACTGGCCATGTGCTGTGTGAGCTGCTTAAATCACCAAACGGGTTCATTCCATCAGTGCTCAACGCGAACCTTACATTCCTTGGATCCTTACCAAATTCTGGGTGCTTTGCATCAAATGTCTTCCACTGGCGAGCATCGGCAGGATGTCGAATCATACCGTCTGTCTTTCGGCCCTCTTGATGCCATCTCATCAACTCAGCATCAGTCGGGTTTGAGTACAGACGCTTCATGCGGTCCTTAATTGGTAGGTACCACATCACCATTGACGGAATTTTTTTTCGCTTACGCTCCGATGAATCTAGGTCAGTAGACTCTGTGTGAACGGGCCCATTTCCCGTTTTATACCGACTTGTGCCACACGTTGGGCAACTTTCCAAGTCTGCATATTCTTTGCGGTATAATATACAATGATTCTCACAAGCATGAATCTTTTCAACACCAAGAGATAAAGGACATATGAGTTTCTTCGCTTGATATGTATTCGAAGGTATGAAGTTAGGCTTAGGAAGCAACACACTCAACAAGCTCATCAGATCATTAAAACTTGTGTCCGACCATCCATGTTTAGCCTTCAATCTCAGAAGTTCAAGCACTGAACGCAGTACCGTGAAATCCTTATCACATCCGTTCGTTTCATCGTAAAGAAGATCCTTCGATGCCTTCTCCAGTGCCTGCCAATTCTCTAACCGTCGTGATCTACCCGCTAGAACCTCAGGTTCGACATGGCGTAGCATATCTTCTATATCAAAACCGCCCTCAAAATCATCACTATCTGTGGACACGTCTACATTTAACCTTTCACGGGACATGTCTTCGATTACAAAATTCTCTGCCTCATTCATCTCCGGACTTAACTCTTCATCGTCATCTTGGGGATCGGCGATTTCCCCGTGATAGGTCCAAACCTTATAATTGGCGGTGAATCCATGTTGCATTATGTGTCCCAAAATTTCGCCATGATCTACCAGCAATTTCTGATTCTTGCAATGACGACACGGACAAAAAATTTTTGCCATATTCTCCCTCAAAGCATGCGCCTTAGCCTGATCAATAAATTTAGATGCTTCCTTCATAAATATTGGCTGAGTTCTCCGCATCTCATACATCCATGACGACCGATCCATCTATATATAAAGACAATAAAATTACAGACACAAATAATAGACCGCAGGTATTTTATAAAGACGTGTAAATACATATATATATCCATCAGAAAAATACAACAATACAAGTAACTAGTATGTATAAGTGTTTACATCCAAAATTTACACATCAAAACATATATTTTGAAGCTAGATTTTGCAAAAACTAGCTAAAACAAACCTTATCAAAATTTTAAAAAAGCTATAATTTCCACCAACGAAATTTAATAAAAATGGAGCCAAATGAAGGAGGAGAGAGAGTTCTTCACCTTTCATATAAACTTTAAGCAAAGATTTCGAGTTGAAAACCTCCCCCCCTATTTGTTGCATGCATAGGAGAGAGAAGAGCTCGGTTTGAAATGGTGAAGTTCGGGCTAGCTGCAAGATATATGGGCCCATCATCGCATGCGGTCCGTTAAGACAGCCGCATGCGAAGATTCATTATCGCATGCGGCTACTTAAGAGGACCGCATGCGATAATAGGCCTATTATCGCATGCGGTCGTCTTAAGCAGCCGCATGCGATAATGAATCTTCGCATGCAGCTGATTAACCTGCCCTCAGGGGGGCAATTTTTGCAGGCGCGCCCACAGGTCGGCCGCATGCGAAGATAAAGCCCCCCTGTACAGAAAAATGTTCTCTGTAGTAGTGAAGCGCCACCAATCGTCGTCGAGCAATCTTCATCCCTACCTAATCCACATTCCATTGCCTCCTCAAGATGCCAGTTCCATCCCCTCTAACCTTGCTCTCTATCGCAGAGCCAATCACCGGGAACGCCGCCATGCCAATGACGCTCGGTGAGTTGATTTCTTCTTCTCTGGTGAGTCACAGTCCAATTCCTTGCGTAAGTCCCCTCCCTATGGCCTCACCAACCTCGTGCATGCCTCTCTCTAGCAGCTCGTCGCCCTGTCCATGACATCGCCATTGACCCGGAGTTTCCGCCGCCGCCAAGCCACTCCGTGCACAGCTGCTGCGATTCAAGCTTCCCCGGGTCTCATCCACAAGTCGGTATGGTCCTGGGTACGTCATAGTTACACATGCATGTCTCATGGATGCCTAATCCGAGCCCAACCATCACATGCACCTGCAGCCATGAAGCCGTCGCTGCTCGCGCTGTCGCTGGTGTCGACTCCGACCATCTCCGGCAATGAGACCACTGCCGACGGGTTCGCAAGGATGTCCTCTGCATTTCTTCTTTTGGTTGCGTCGGCCGAGGAGCCGCCGTTTGCCGCCAACGCCGATGGCAAGCCTCATTAGTGCATAATGATAATGATTAGCAAGAATTTAAAACATGTAGGGTTCTATCTGTAAAATTGCAGCCTATGACTTGTGGGACCGAGGATCTATTAGTAATAATTCAGAAACTTGAGCACTCTTAATGATTTCTCATTCAACACATGCTAAGGACCTCGGGACCTATTCCTAGAAACTCCAGGGACCTTTATGCTTAATTACCGGTCACTGCCAGTGAACCCCATGTGTTTAAATTCTAGGAAATATAATAAAAATACTTCAAGTATTATTTATTCAACTGAAAAACATCCAAACTTGTAAAATCCATGTAAAATTAACTATAACTCATTTTGGAGTGAATCCAATTCCAGTAGGTTCATAAAGTAGTGATCTTTAATTTTGTAAAATAAAATATACACATACAGTGTAATAAATATCTCTAAAATTTTGTATAAAGAATAATTAACATAAAACATAATCTAACTTGTAAAATTTGTAGAAAATTCATTTTAGCTCTACATGGATCAAACTAAAACTTGTTAGTTTCATAAAAGTATGAACTTTATTTATATGAACTAAGATCTGGAATATGTAGTATACAAAATATAGTTCACTTTTAAGGAAATATAAATGGTCATAATTAATATGAGAACTTATAAAATTCATAAAAAATTGGTTCTAACTTCGAATGAGTTGATTCTAATAATTTTGTTAGATCCATAGTTTTATAAACTTTATTACCATGAATTAAAATATGGCACTTTCTGTAAAGGTAATAACTCCAAGATTTTAAATACATATAATTCCCACCATATGTTTTCCAATTTCTAAAATACATGGGAAGTCCAACTTAAGTCAAAATAATGGGAACTAAAATTTGTTAGGAACACAAAATGGACCCTATTCTTGTAATAATGAGGTCTAGAATAATTAGTTTATAAATGCCCTTATATTTGTATCACATATCACATGTGTATGTCCATAGTTAATAATAGGAACTTCCAAAATTCATGTTGGAATAACTATAACTCCAAATAAAGTGATTTCAATTTTTTTAAACTAATAACTTTATGATCTTAATTGACCTAAGCTAAAATATGAATCATACAGTACTAGGAATGCTTCTAAAATTTTGTACAGCAAATAAATAAATAGTACAACATGACACATAGCTTATAAAATTCATAATAAATTCATGCTAGCTTTAAAAATTGTGAAATAAATCTTGATGAACCCAGGAAGACACTCTTAACTGCTATAACCTAATACTTGACAGAACCTGGACATAAAATGCATCTAAGATTAATTAGAGCATAATTCACCTAAGCCTAGAATAGAATTTATAAAATTTATATCTCCCAAAATACAAGTGATAAAATAGAAATTCTCTCACCATAAATCATGTTTGATCAGTACCTAATTATAGTAGAGGATTCATGCATATTAGTGTCATTTTGGAATTTTGCTTGTTTTGGTGTTTATACTGTTCCTGTTATTTCGTATGGTGTACGAATTCGATATCAGTAAGGAGTTTAATATTATCGCTGACCATAGTGGAGATTCTAACCAAGGCAAGTGTCCTCATCGTTTGAACACTTTGATCCTATGTTTTTATTGGGCAAATGTTTTCTATTGCAAAGTTGCATACGTTAGATAGTTATGTTTGGGAAAATTATTTGAAAGTAATGAAATGGTAGTTATGACCTATTTGTTGCATAATCCACCTTGAGATTTGTTATCCTTGATGTTTGTAACCTTAGAATGGTTTAGAGTACTCTTCATGTGCTCAAATGGGCTTATAGAAGCTAAATAATATGTCATAAGCTATCCATGTCTAGTGATATGCTTTTAAACATGGTGAACACCTTACACATTTAAAAATGGGCAATTTACAACTTCTGGATAGAGGTGAAGCCTCTAGTTATTTGTGAAATAAAATGGAGGAAAATCTTGATTCTAGACTTAGGCGGCGAGTGGTGTACATGTGGTAGTAGTTGTGCACCGATAGGAGGAGCGTTCGCTTGAGTCGATTAAGGATCAAACTCTATGTTACCAACTAAGTATACAGTACTGCCACATGTGTTAGTATGGGATGACCTGTGACATCCTGGCCTAATTGGGATTTGGCCTGTGTGGCCCATGAGAGCTGTGTGCACATGTTTAGTACTACCTTGCTAGTTTAACAAGAGTGAAACCGACTTATAAGGTCTGTTCCCTTCAACCATATCACTCACGGGTTAACCCCTTTACACAAAGCGAGGATGAAAGTGTAAGTGGGGTGGTATGTGTAAGTGGGCCCGCCCGTTGGATGGGCTGGCTGCGCGGTTCTGGAGGGAGGGCTGTTACAAATGGTATCAGAGCCGACCCTCATGGTTGCACGTATGGGTAAGTGTGTGGGCATATGGCGCATGTCACATGTAGGCTCTGTGTGAGGCACATGGCATGGCATATGGCGCCGACACTGGATGTACGGACGTGCGCTAAGAGGGGTTGTGTTCCTGGGCATTTGCCTATATGCCTGTGTGGCTATGTGGGTGAGTTGGACCGACAGGGATGTCGGGTCCTTTGAGGGGGGGTGTTTGTGACATCCTGGCCCAATTGGGATTTGGCCTGTGTGGCCCATGAGAGCTGTGTGCACATGTTTAGTACCACCTTGCTAGTTTAGCAAGAGTGGAACCAACTCATAAGGCCTCTTCCCTCCAACCATATCACTCACGGATTAACCCTTTTACATGAAAAGAGGACGAAAGTGTAAGTGAGGTGGTATGTGTAAGTGGGCCCGCCCGTCGGATGGGCTGGCTGCACGGTTCTGGAGGGAGGGCTGTTACATGACCTTAGCTTATTAAGTTGTTTAGTGTTTAGCCTTACATATTGGTAGGCCGGAGTAGAATGAATTAGTCTGAGCGATGATTCATAGGAACTACCCATGTGTGTGTGTTGAATTTTTCGCTGCCACGACATTAGGTTTAAGGCGTGAGCCCACCACCTAACGGCTCTAGGTCATTCCTAAGGTGGATTCACATTTGCCGTCACTGATGCAAGGCTAGACACTAGGCAGTTTAATGGCTACATTGTGATCTCTAGTTCGCACTCAACATGTAGAGTGTGGGGTGCTAGGCCGACACCGAACTAACTAGAGTGTAGCCTCCGGGTTTCTATCACATCATGTGGATTTGTATGAACTCTGCAGAGTTAAAACTAACCAATTAGCCGTGCTCACGGTCAAGAGCAACTTGGGGAAATAGCATGAGTGTAATTTTTATTCTTTCTAAAACACTTTATAAAAATGGGTGAGGATGGTAACTTCAATGATTTCGATTATAATGATGACTTGCTACCAGGGAAGGTGCAAGTGTGATGTTTATGATTTATGATGATGATGATGAGGAGAAATGATGATTATATTTCTACAATTATTTATATGGATCACCATGCTTTACTACATACTTGTTTTACAAATGGTTTACAATTATTTATATGAAACAACTTAGCTTGATGCAAATGAACCTACAAATAGTTTTTTCTTTGATAATTAGAGCTCGCATGTATGTAGGATTGTATTGCCTTGCCAGTACATTAACATGGTTAATGTACTGATACTTGTTTTCTGTTGTGGTTTGTTGTCTAAATTATTTTGCAGGTATAGTTGAGTGCTACGGGTTCCGTTGTTCTTTTTCAGGGTGGTTCATTAGGGGTCTACCCCTAGTCGAATTGCTTATGGGTCTTGGGTAAATAAGCTTCCGTACGAACCTCTATTTATAAGGCCATTCGGCCATATGTATCCTAGACTTAGATTCTAAATTATTTGTGTGTTGGTATTCCTTGTTTATGAATATTATTTACTTTGATGAAAGTGTCTTGGTATGTTCTAGCTTGTAGAACTATCTAGACTTGAGTATGGATGTTGAATAAGTGAGATGTTGTAGAGCTTAGCAAATTGTCAAGTCTCCTGGATGTGTAACACATCTGGTCGCTGCCTTCGCGTGGTTTGACGGGCATGTCTCAGGCTGAAGTTGACTGGCACGCTAAGTCCCAGCAATATCTCTTTTGTTCGATATTCAGTACTACATAATTTATATTGAATGGTGTTTAATTGTGATCATGGGGCACATTGAGGCTTGAGCGGCTATTATGCATGTATGGATCTCACTCTTCCAAAACCATGTGGTGATCATAAATGACATCGGACGGTATAAATTCTCGGGTGCTCGACATCCTATCCATCCCGATGATCAAAGCAAGACAACGTGTTAACACCAAATTTGCTAAAGCCCGAAGTCATCATCGGCCTAGAATCAATATTGGCTTCAAAGTCCTGGAATCGGCCGATGGACATATCAAGTTGCCAGTAGTTGGATTCTTGATGGATTCGGTTAAGGAAATTAATCAATTAAAGAAAGCTTATCCAGAAGAGACCGAGTTTGACGAGGATGCAGCATGGCAAGTTATCTATTAATTAGGTAGAGTCAGTTAGTTTCCTTTTACTTATAGGAAAGATTGTTTAGAGTCCGAATAGGACTTGTATCTTTTATCTTATCTTTAGGAAAGTTTGTGTCTTGTCCAATAAGAACTAGTATCTACCCATGGGTATAAATATGTACACCCGGGGTCTTTGTAATGAATCTCTCGATCAATACAACTACTCTCGGCGCATCACCACCCTCTTTCCCGAGGTTTTACGTATCAACCGGTGGAACTTGGCACCTGACGTGATGCTGCATCGGCTTTCGATCTCTGGCGAAGGGGTAAGTTCTACGTTCCGCCGGCCCTGGCAATTGTATCGGTTACATTGGTGTTCTTCAAGGCTGCATCGCTTCAACCTCTTGGATCGCTCTAGTTCGGTTGATATATTTGTCTACCTATTTATCATAGATCTTAGTTAATCTAAGTCGAATATTCAATTTACTTGTATCGGTCATATCTTTTCTAGGGTTTTGTCGGTATCGGCTATATTGTTTTGTCGATCTAGATTAGCTAAGGTATCTACCACCCTGAAAATTAGTCGAAGGCTTGATTGTCTAGATATTATGTTTCTTTTCATACTTTACGCTGAATCAGCCCTAGTCATGCTTAGAACCATAATCTCTAGCCTGCTTTTTGATTGCCAATATGGGTTTCATCGGGGTTTCAGCCGATGAATTATCTGGACGTTGCATCGGCTCACAAAGATCAAATACAAGTTAGATTTAGCCAATGACAACAAAGGTTTCATTGATTATCTAATCGTTTGGATTTAATGACATCGGACCTCCAGCCGATGTAAGTTTTAACCTTTGGATCAGCGCTTATTCTATCATATCGCTATTACCCGATTGGTTTCTATTGGATTATATTATTGTTTTATTACATTATCATCAGCCAATTGTCTTTATATCGTTATTTACATCAAGTGTCAGAATCTACATTGGATATATAGCCAATTGTTCAAAACCCTATCGACATCGGCTAGTATCGGCATGGCTGTAATTACTCCATCGGCTTGTCAACCGATCGACTCTTTGATCTGTTGTTTATATATCTTGTCAGTTGCAGGATCAAACTGATTGGCACGCTCGCATCTCATCAATTTTAGGACCTGCACTAGAGCTAAGCAGATCTCCCAGGCCTTCGTGTGTTCATCGACTTGGTTCGTGCCAACATAGATCTGGCACCATCAGCCGAGCGCAGATTTTTCGTCAACACAACGTTCACGTGTCCGTACGGAACGTACGCTTACCGGCGAATGTCATTCGGGTTGTGCAATGCACCTGAGTCCTTCCAACGGTACATGATGTCTATCTTTTCTGACATGATCGAGGAAATCATGGAAGTTTTCATGGACGACTTCTCCGTCTATAGAAAAAATTTTGATCATTGTTTGGAGAATCTAGACATAGTCTTGCAACGATGTCAAGAAAAGAACTTGGTGCTTAATTGGAAAAAGTGCAATTTCATGGTCCATGAAGGCATAGTCTTAGGACATCGAGTCTCCGAAAGGGGAGTAGAGGTGGACAAGGCTAAAATTGAGGTAATTCAGCAGTTTCCACCTCTTACCAATGTTAAGGGAGTCTGTAGTTTTCTGGGTCATGTGGGGTTCTATCATCGGTTTATTAAAGATTTTTCTTTAGTAGCTAGAACCCTCACCAGCTTGCTAGCTAAGGATGCCCCCTTTAACTTTGGTGATGAGTGCCTAAAATCTTTTAATATGCTAAAAGAAGCACTCATGTTAGCACCAATCATTCAACCCCCTGATTGGTCGCTTCCATTTGAAATCATGTGTGATGCTAGTGATTATGTTGTAGGGGGTGTTCTCGGTCAAACTAAAGATAAGAAACACCATGCTATCACATATGCTAGTAAAACGTTGACATAAGCTCAACTTAATTATGCCACAACTGAAAAAGAGCTCCTGGTCGTGGTCTTTGCTATTGATAAATTCAAATCTACTTAGTTGGAGCAAAGCTAATTGTTTACACTGATCATGCTGCTCTAAAATACCTGCTCACTGAGAAAGATGCAAAACCTTTGTCGATTAGATGTGTTTTTCTACTCCAAGAATTTGATCTTGAAATTAAAGATAAAAAGGGAGTAGAAAATTCTGTAGCAGATCATTTGTCGCGTATGCAAATCACTAACATACAGGAGCTATCGATAAATGATTTTCCGCGGGACGACATGCTACTAAAGGTGACAGACTCAAACCCGTGGTATGCAAATATCGTCAACTACATGATTGCAGGATATGTGCCACCAAGGGAGAACAAAAGACGACTCATTTATGAGAGTAGACGGAACTTATGGGACGAGCCGTACCTTTAGCGAGTCTGTTCAGATGGACTATTCAGGAGGTGTGTACCAACAGCTGAAGGCACCCAGATCATTGAAAAATGCCACGCGATAACTTATGGAGGCCACTACGGTGCATTCTGCACCCAAGCAAATATCTGGCAAAGTGGATTCTTTTGGCCTACAATGTATGAAGACACAAAAGAATTCATTCGGAGATGTGCAAGGTGCCAGAAGCATGGAGGTATCACCGCTCGTCATGCGATGCCACTAACATACAATCTTCAAGTGGAACTCTCTGTTGTGTGGGGTATTGACTACATGGGACCTTTTCCAAAGTCTCATGACTGCGAGTATATCCCGGTGGCCATTGATTATGTGTCCATGTGGGTGAAAGCGATGCCATGCGGTGCCGCCAATGCCAAGCACGCCTGCAAGATGTTTCACTAGGTCATCTTCCCTCGGTTTGGAAAACCGCGGATGGTAGTATGTGACAAAGGTTCTTATTTCATCGATGAGACCTTCCGAAACTTTTTACAAGAGCTTAGGACACATCACAACATTGCAACTCCATACCACCACCAAACAAGTGGTTAGGTAGAAACATTAAATAAGCAAATCAAGAACATTCTACAGAAGACCGTGAATGAGATGGGGTAAGCATGGAAGCATAAGCTACCCGATGCTCTTTGGGCATATAGGACCACATACAAGACACCCATCGGAATGTCACCATCCCAACTCATATTTGGAAAAATGTGCCATCTACCTATCTAGCTGGAACACAGGGCGCATTGGGCCATCCGAACTTGGAACATGGATTTAGGACAAGCCGGACGACACTAACAAATGCAGCTGTCGGAACTAGAAGAGTGGAGAGATAAAGTTTATCACAATGCTAGGATGTACAAGAAAAGAACCAAAAGATGACATGATAAGCGGATAAAGGCTAAGGAGGTGTTGTTATTCAACTCCAGTGAAACTCTTTGGTCACGGAAAACTTCAGAGCAAATGGCTAGGACCGTATACCGTCATCGACACTTCATCGCATAGAGTGGTCATGCTACATGACGACGAAGGTAATGTCTTTAAGGTAAATGGTCATCGTTTAAAAGTTTTCCTAGAGCCGGTAGAGGAGTTGGGGCAGGAATTGGTTGGTTTTAATGCATTTCCTAGAGCCCAAACTATGCCTAATGGGCTAGACTTGGTCCAGCCCATCGCTCTGCTTGAGCCAGGCTAGGCTAGAGCCGAGGGTGGTTCGGCTGAACCAACCCTGGTGCCGCCAGCGCCAGCCTTCACCCTGTGGCCTGCTGGTGGACCCCCCTGTCAGTATCGATGGTATCGCGAAGAGGAAAGAAGCCGGCGATTGCGATCTCCCAATTTTCAAATTTGTCTTTGTGCGCCGTTCTCCTCGTCTACCATCTCTCCATCGCTCCTTGAACCCTAATGTTGGTATTTGCTACGCACACAGATAAATCCGCAAGCGCACAAATAACGCTATAGCACTTCACCTCAGAGTATTCCAAGGGTATCTAACACAAGAAACATGTGTGTATAATCTAAGATCAAGATTCATCCAAGGACAACAACTAAATGGTAGGCTTAGGATAGAGAGGATTCTTATGGTTTAATTATCTTAATTAAGTCAAGGTACAACTCTATCAGTTGCTTCGAGCACTTGCCCTCTCCTAGTCTGCCAGCATGAGTCCGGCCTTGAGCTCTATGATGTACTCGAATGTGGAGGGATACAAAGGATGAATAGGGTTGTCACCACCTGTTGCCTACCTCACTTTCCGTGGATCACACAACAAACGAAGGTAACCTCTAACCTAGACACCATGTCTACGTTATCGATTACTACTCTAGCCTCAGCAAAGAGCTTCCTTCTTTATCTAGAGTCTTAGTACTAGAGCACTCAATATAAATACTAAGCGATGAACCAGCAATGATGGGAAGCTATCTTACTTAAATAAGAAAAGTAAATACCATAAGGAAATCTCGAACACATCCGCTGAGGTACAAGATTGGAGAGAGTGCCAACACTCCGGCACTCCTTCGGGACTCCGATGGAGAGAGTGCCGACAGCTTCGGCACTCCTTCAGAACTCCCCTAGAGAGAGCTCCGAACTTTGGGGCACTCCTTTTGGAGGTTCCCCTCACTCTCTTTCCATATTCTAACTCTCCTAGAGGGTAGCCTAAATATCAAAGTGAGTTGTACTCCACTTGAGTTGTATGTCTTGAGAAGTGAGTGAGCTCCTCCTTTTATAGCTCCTAATGATGGTGCTTTAGGTCGGTAATTGCCAAGGAAACCGTCATAACCGCCATTGGGAGACCTGAGGAAGCAACACGTGGAAGGTGGTAGTTAGTGGCGTCAGCCTTGGTTCGGCCGAACCAGGCTAACGGCCTCTGGCCGCTGCCTTTCTCTGGTGTATGAATTGTGGGGCCCTATGGCGGTTCAGGATGGTTTGACCCCACTTTAGGTCGGTTTCAACTGACATGTGGGCCCTTCAATCCTTGTACTCGTGCATGATTGGTCAGAGGTTCATTTTTGTCTCATGGCGGGTGTGTTTTCTCCCAGCATCACTTGCATACATATATTTACCAAAGCTAGTGGAAATAGTTAGTAATAAACCCCTACCACTAAGTTTTGATATTATATTTTATACTTTCTATGCAGGAGTTGACGGGTAAAGTTTGCACTTAACAACCGTCAACACCTAGCCATTTCATTCAATTTCCATCCAAAAATCAGGTCGAAAAAGGCTTTGATCTTCCTCACCGGCTCCATTTCTACCTTCCACCTTGAGGGGGATATCCACCCCATCAATCTGGCATTCCCGGTGTTGGAAGATGGCGAACCCAGGGTTTTGGAACCCCTGGCGATCATGCCTACGATCAGTCACAACAAGGGGCCGATTGGCGGCCAAGAGGGTTCGGCCGAACCAAGGGTTTGACTGAACCAATCTCGGCCCCCCTCGGCTCCGGAGGATCCAGAGGACCCCAGCTCGGTTGTCCAGCCCCTATCTGAAGCCGACAAGGGCAAGATCGGCCCTAAAAAGCCAATTTGCTCCTGTCTGTTCTAGGGGGACGACGCCCCATTTCCATCCCAGAAGAGTGGTGGTTGTCCCGCGGTAGTCACCGACTCAGGAATTGGGGATAGCCAACGGTCGAGTAAGGACAAGACGTCCTACTCAAGCCCTCCGCCAAAGCTCCTCGTCCGCTTCTTGGGTGCGAATACGCCCGCAGGACATGGGAAGGTGCTAATCCCGGGGTTGGCACCTAGTGAGATGCTCAAGGCAGAGGCCTCTCTCGATTCTCCGCCAATTAGGTGACACTTCTCTCCACCTCCCATGAAGAGGTTGGCGGGGAAGTTTGAGAGCGACGAAGAGAAATCTCTGCGAGAGCCTACGGTGGCTCATTTAGCCTTCGCTATTGCTCAGCTACACGCCAAGAACAGGAGGATGAAGGACACCTTGGCAGATAGCTTGGTCTAGCTTGCTGAGCTCAGGACCAACCTTGCGTCCCTCCGCCGTGGCCTTTGTGCCTAGCTTCTTCGCTTGTACAAGGCCGTAGGGAAGGAAGACCTCTACCATGCTCCTAGCCCATAGACCTTCCCTAGTTATCCTTAGGATTACGATAGGCACCTTAGGTTTAATTTAATTTATTTTCTTCTTTTATTTATTTCATTTCATTTATGTAATGCTTCACCGGGCTTCACCGGGTGAGCCTCTTTGCTTTCACGTTCTTTTGTATTTTTGTGGGGGTGATCTTGTGCTCACATGATGCATTCACACACCAAGATCACCCATGTCTGTGCTACACCACGACTCATGCACGTTCACGAGATGAGACATAGCAACCTTGCACACATGGCTGCTCGTCATCACACTCACTTTTGAGTGTTGGTTTGCACGTTTATCCCTATTCTCCTTAAGCTTTTTGAGTTGGATTAATTTTGTCATGTCTAAAATTAACTCAAGAATTAAAATGAGTATTGACATAATCATATAGAGTTTATGACTTGCTTGCAAAAATGACTTACATACTTTTTATTTCCTGAATATTACCTGTTGCCTATGAATCATATTCATAGGACCATATGTTATGTAAGTTATTGATGAATGAGAGATGGCCCGATGATATGAACCTCTTACTGTTGAACCCTTGGAAATTTTATAAAAAAAAAATGAAATAACTTTACATACTCCTCATTGATGTTTTCTTCCTACCAAAGCCATATGTCGATCATATTGATAAATCTTATACATATGCTCCTTGCTATCATTTTGAGTTTTGTCAAATGGTTGTGACCCTTGTTAGATTCTTTTCATATTTTCATGACCAAAGTCTTGTGCACTTATCCACCAAATATATTACTTTCCATCTACACTGGAGGACTAGGAAAATATGCTATCTACCTATCATCTGCTAAACGTCTACTCCGGAAGTTGGCATCCACCATATCCATCCACAAAATAAAGACTCCAAACATTATGATTCTCCATCCTCCTATCCATGCCAAATGAGACGAGCTAAAAAAATGTTGTTAGAAATTCAAAATGCTCAAAAGGGAATGAGACAAAATATTCTCGAGCATGAAAAAAAAGAGAGAGATAGAAAATAGCCATGCTCTCCAAATAAAGTATAGGGAGAAGGATCATACAAAATGAGTCATCATTCCATTTTCCCATCATCCACCTACATATATAAGTGCACAAGCTTGGTCATGGTTATATGATTGGTTATCTACGTGGATCCTCTGTTTGACTTTACAATATATCTGATGCAAGTATGTCATTTCTTGTTTCCTACCCTATGCTCCACATAAGCTTTAGTAGAAAGGTAGGATAAGAAAAGGCAACATCAATGCCTTGGTGAGGAATAAACACTTTTGAGTGATTCAAGAGAACCAATTAAGGAGTATAGTAAAAGTTATATTTTTATGAGCATGAAAGAAAACCTCAAGTCAATTCATCAGAAGGAGTAAAGGTGACTTGAGTTGAGGACCGTTTCATTCTTCAATCACCCAAGATAACATGGTAGACACATCAAGGTTGACTAACACAAGTATGTCCTGGAATAACTTGTATGTCTGCATCATTGAACACGAAGTCATTACTCTAGTAGAGTCCATGAGCTTTACTCAGGGACGAGTAAACGATAAGTGTGGGGGTGTTGTTGACGGTCGTTAAGTACAAAATTTAACCATCAACTCCTGCATAAAAAATGTCAAATATAACATCAAAAATTAGTGGTAGGGGTTTACTACTAACCATTTCCACTAGCTTTGGTGAATATATGTATGCAGGTGATTTTTGGGAGAAAACACACCTGCCATGCGACAAAATGCACCTCCGACCAATCACACGTGACCACAAGGATTGGAGGACCCACCTGACAGTCAAAAATGACATAAAGTGAGGCCAAACCATCCTTACCCGCCATAGGGGCCCACCTATCATACACTGGAGAAGGTCGGTGGCTAGAGGCGGTTCGCTTGGTTCGGCCAAACCATGGCCTGCGCCCCTAGCCACCCCCTTGCACGTGGTAGCTCCTGGCTCGTCAGTTACGGTTGTAGGTGAACCGACCTCTCCAACCGTCATTCAACCGTCATTTGAAGGCTATAAAAGGAGGAGCACAACACACAACAAAGTAGAGTACAACTTACTTTTAGAATTTAGACTTTACTTTAGTGTGTTGGGTTGAAGAGAGAGTGAGGGAAAGCTTCGGAAGGAGTGCCTCAAATATCGTAGTTTTCTCCGAGAATTTTATGAAGGAGTGCCGGATGACATTCTTCCAACGAAGTTCCGGAGAAGCGCCAGGATTGTCGGCCTTCTTCTCGCTTGTAGCTCGGCGGATGCTTCTTTGATAAAGTAACTATTCGAGATCTCTTATGTTATTTAATTAGTTTACTTAAGTGAGATATATTTTCATTGGTGCGGGTTTGTCGCTTAGTTTATAATTAAGTGCTCTAGTACTAGGACTCTCGATAAAGAAGAAAGTTCCTACACAAGGCTAGAGTAGTAATCAATAACTTACGCGTGGTGTCTAGGTTAGTGGTTACCTTTGTTTGTTGTGTGCTCCATGAAAATTGACGTAGACGGCAGGTGGTGACAGCCATGTCCGTCCTTTGTATCCCTCCACGTTTGGGTACATCATAGAGCTCAAGGCTGGACTCACCCTGGTAGACTGGTGCCCGAAGCATTTGATAGAGTTTTACCTTTAACTTAAGATAACTAGTTGAATCCATAGGAATCCTCTCTAGCCAATCCTATTGTCTGTCATTGTCCTTGGGTAGAATCTTGTTCGTAGATATACACGCACGTTCCTTGTGTTCAATACCCTTGGAATACTCTAAGGGGATGTGCTATAGCGGTATCTGTGTGTTTGCAGATTTATCTATGTGTGTAGCAAATACCAACAACGTCTCGGCATGGCATTGTTTCTGCCCACATTAACACATAGTCGACGGCTACCTAAAGTGGTGTTGCTTGATATCTCTGGATGTGTTGAGTTGTGTATAGCTCTTCTTACTAGACTATTTGTGTAGACTCAAGGGTTTGAGCCGATCACCTTTAATAGCATGTTGTCCCGTAGGTCATTTGTCGGCAATTCCTACATGTTAGTGAATTGTATGCACGACAAATGGTCCGCTACAGGATTTTCTACTCCCTTCATTTCTATTTTTTTAAAATTTTATTTTCACTAAATTTCTTTTACTCAAACAAGGCTGAATTAAAATTGCCTCAACGTAGACACAAGAGGGTTTTGCGCCTCCTCTGTATGTTGTGCAACTTTGTCGTGTGTCCAATGCCTTGGGCTATCTTTAGTTTGAATCAACTTCAAGACTTACCCGCTCAAATTTCAAAATTTTCCTACAGGGGTTAATCCATATCTATATAACCAGGATCTATACTAGCATTAACTCTAAGGTTCATTAAGCAAACTAGACATCATGTCTAATTTGATTAAAGAAGGCTTTTTAACCTAAGAATCATGTTGTTAACAGCAAAATTTGGTAAAGATATGCTAGCGATCGAGATTGGATCCGAAGCGGATTTGGAGGAATAAAGGAGTTTTTCAAAACAGACAACGCATCGGCTGAAGCCGTACCAGCCGATATGGGATCAGACTTGGGCAGCCGATACAAGTGATCTGAATCGGACTCGGCTGAGCCGATGCGGGTAGCCTGGGTTCGTGTTAGCTTCAAAGAAGGGTTTAAAGACTGCCAACTAGGAATTAAGTCCGGATAAGGCAATTGTATCTATTAATTAGGAATAAGAGTTAGTTTCTTTTTATAATATTGTGGTAAGAGTCCACCTAGGACTTGTTTGTTTAGGAAAATTGTAAATAGTGTCCGGCAAGGACAAGGTCTGTATGTACGGGTATAAATATAAGCCCGAGGTCTATGTAGAAAAGAACAGTTCAATACAACACTTTTGGCGCATCGCCACAATTTCTTTTTCTCGACGAGTTCGTGCTTCGAGTTTGTCAGCTAAAGATATGGCTTGTTAATTTATCACATAACTTAGCCAATCTAAGTCGATGGCTGATTTAGCTGTATCGGCCAAACCTTGCACAAGGTTTTGTCGGTATCGGCTAAATCAGTTTATTAGCCTAGATTGGCATAAGGTATCTACCACCCTGAAAAACATGCAAAGGCTTCATTGTCTAGATATCATGCATCTTTTTACACTTTGTGCTGCATCAGCCCTAGTCCTAATTAGAACCATGATCTCTAGCCTGTCTCTTGCTTGTAATAGGGGTAGCATTGGTGTTTCAGCCAATCTTATCTGATATGACTGTTTAGCTTTGTTTAAATTCCTTTAATCATATTTTTCATGTTATATCTACCCCTTATACAAGGATCTCACTTTGGTTAAATATATTAAGCTTGCCTCGATATATTTATCTAGATTCATATTCTTGTATAAGGCTGTATCGGAGTATTAGCCGATACATTATCTATTTTAACCTAGTTATGATTTCATCAGTGAGTATCTAATCTTTGTCTATAGATTATATATTCACAGCCGATGGAGCGTGATTAGGATTTGCTTTATTTTGTTTACCTTACACCTTACAGCCAATTCGGTCAGATCGCATTGGCTAGGTCCATACGGTATGTCATCGGCTTATCGGCCAATCGGCTATCGTATATATAACTGTTTTATTGTATATCTTGTTGGTTACAGTATCAAACCAACTGGCACGCCCTAAACCCGTTTGTCTAAGATTTGGACCTGCACTGGAGTGAAGCAAATCTCCCAGGCTGCCGTGTTTTGCATCACTACATGCTTAATTTAAACAACCTATGAATGGACTTTGCATATTCATTCAAACCAGAGCATGCGAGAATAGATAAAAGAAGCATGATCAAGTCATATTCAAATGGAGATAAACATGAGTATTCGAATGGTGAACTTTGGGTACCTCCCGGCAGGGCTTTGTTTAATGTCAGAAGCAGGACAATTCAAACTTTTTTTTGACTTTTTCAGCAAGGCAAGATCTTTAAACCAAGGTGGAATTTTGTCATGAGTGGAACTTGTTATGAGATACGTACCAACCTCCTCCACACTTGGTTTTTTTTGTCGCGAGACACCAAAAATCAAGTGTGTGGTGTTCAAGCCTCCTTTAGAACTTGTTCTATCACCAAAAGCATCGAGGTGCTATAGTTGATGTAGCTCCCATGTTCTTGGGCATCGCGTGACCATCTTTCTTTTTAATCTTAACCTGAAATGGCTAGTGACAAAAAGTACCCAAGGACAAACTTATCCGAAAAACATATTCTTGCTTTTATTGTTGAAGGGAAATGATAATCCGGGCTACCTCCGGACAATGCTTTGTTTATGGTCGAAAGCTCGACCATAGGGAACCTTTACGTTGCAGCCACCATTAGCGATGTAGTCCCCAGCTTCACCACCAATTGTTGATTTATCGTTGAAGTTGTAGCTGCAAGGTTAGTGCCACAGGTGCAACCACGAAATTTGCAATTCTTATGATATACAAATGCATCTACAACCATCCTTCTAAATATTTTTTCGGTCATGACCTTAAGGTGGTTATATGTGCTCGTTGCACAAAACGTAGCAGACTCTAAAGATACTTTAAGAGAGCATGGTTTTTGATGTTCAAGAGAGAAGCTTCCATGCTCATCTAAATGGTCTTTCCTATCGGACTTCAGAGTCGGCTCCTTTAGTTCTTTCATGGCCCAGGAGTTCTCCTTCCCAAGAGATTTACCATGAAAGATCATGGTCGATTCTCGACTGTCATTGAGAACACCATATTGTGGGCCAGAGGGAAGAGGCTTAAACTCAATCAAGGGTGATGACGATCGTTCAGTCTTATTCCCCGAATCGACCTCTTCTTGGATGAAAAGTTTTTGCCCTCAAACAGAACATAATCAGCTGATGTGAATAGGGATACAAACATCCCTTTCTCAATCGGGTTATGCTTGGGATGGGGCTTTGCCTTTGGTAGTTCCCCTTAAAGAACAAGAAATGGCTGTGGAAGGCGAGACAATCCGAATTGCTTCAGAAATGCGTCCACCTTCCTTCAACCATTCCGCCTTCAAGGTTTCCTTGCGAAAAACTTCCTCAAAAGGATCATGAGAAGGAGGAGGTGCTGTCGGTGTCTTGTGCCAGAAGGAATTCGATGTGTTTTTATGGTTCTCAAGTAGATCATCCTCGAATAGAAAAGAAACTAAGGGGTTGAATTTGTTCTTCCTCCGGTGTTCGTGGTTCAGGTAACGGCTCAATGGTTGAATCTCGCGAAATGATCTTTGATTCAACAATTGAAGGCTCCTGAAAGGTATGCTCGCATTTTGATATGGTTTCACTGTGGTCGAAAGAGGTGTTCTTTAGGATACAATCCAAGAGTTCCCTTCCTTCTGCCGTGGTTTTGTGTGTGAACAAACCTTCGGCGGAAATATCAAGATACGAAGCAGATTCCTTATTTAGACCCGAACAAAAATGTTGTACTTTTTTTCCTCCCATTCACCATGTAATTTTCTCACGGTATGGGTGTACCATTGCTTCACCTCCTCTATAAGAGAAAAGAGAAACAACTTCCACTTTAAGGTTTCTTGTGTCATGCCTACGATTGTTAGACATGAACATAAGTTCTCAAACTCACGTAGATGATGGTAGGGATTTTCGCTTTGGTGTTCCAAGAATGATTGCTCTTGAACCATGGCTATAATGTCAGGACGGAGTTCATAGCCAGATGAAAGAATTGGTTTCGAAGAAAGAGGTGGCTCACATAACTCTCCTTTGGAGCAGAAAGGTTGTGAATAGATAGGTGCTCCATGATAGGTAAGAAGAGAAAGGAATAAAAGAAAAGAAAAGATACGAGGATTAACCAAGTTCGAAGATGATACAGCGATCGTTCCCCTACAATGGTGCCAGAAATGCTTGTTGGTATTTGTTACGGTCACAAATAAATCCGCAAACACACGAATACCGTTGCAGCACTTCACCTCAGAGTATTCCAAGGGTATCGAATCACAGGAAACGTGTGTGTATAATCTAAGAACAGTATTTATCCAAGGACAACAACTAAATGGTACGATTAGGATAGAGAGAATTCCTATGGGTTAATTATCTTAATTAAGTTAAGGTACAACTCTATCAGTTGCTTTGGGCACCGGCCCTCCCCTGGTCTGCCAGGCTGAGTTTGGCCTTGAGCTTTATGATGTACTCGAACGTGGAGGGATACAAAGAATGAACAGGGCTGTCACCACCAGCCGCCTACCTCACTTTCCGTGGAGCACACAGCAACCTCTAACCTAGACACCACGTCTACACTATCGATTACTAATCTAGCCTTGACCAAGAACTTTCTTCTTTATCCAGAGTCTTAGTACTGGAGCACTCAGTATAAATACTAAGCGACGAACCCGCAATGGTGAGAAGCTATCTTACTTAAATAAGAAAATAAATTACCATAAGAAATCACGAATACTTACTTTATTGAAGAAAGCATCCGTCGAGGTAGAAGATCAGAGAGAGTGCCGACAACTTCGGCACACCTCCAAACTCCAATGGAGAGAGTGCCGACAGCTTCGGCACTCTTCGGGAACTCCCTCGAAGAGAACTCCGAACTTTGGGGCACTCCTTTCGAAGCTTTCCCTCACTCTTTTCCCATATTCTAACTCTACTAGAGAATAGCATAAATATCAAAATGAGTTGTACTCCACTTGAGTTGTGTGTCTTAAGAGTAAGAGCTTCTCTTCCTTATATAGTGTTCAATGACGGTTAGGAATGGCAGTTAAGCCCGGGAACCATGTAAAACCGCCATTAGGGAGTCATCAGGAGTGTACACGTGGAAGCAGATAACGAGAGGGGCCAGTGTCGATTCGGCCGAACTGGTGGTCGGGCGAACTAGTGGTTCGACCAACCTTTTGGCCCACCTCCTGTCCTCTCCTTCGGCTGGGAGGCTGCCTGGTGGGTCCCTATATGTTATACCTTGGTTAGGCTCAATGGTAGATGGTTTTGATTGACATGTGGGGCCTCCAATCCGTGTAATTGCGTCATATTGTTCGGAGGTGTATTTTCTCGCATGGCGGGTGATTTTCATCCATAATTCACATGCATACAAATATTTATCAAGACTTGTGAAAATTATTAGTAATAACCACTACCTCTAAGTTTGGTATTCTATTTTATATTATTTTTATTTATTTCGAATTTTAGTTATTTTTAAATTATATTTCTACTTTGAACTCTTTTTTATTTTCTAATTTTAGAATTTATTTTATTTTTATTCTAAATTTTAATTAATCTTGTGTTGTGTTTTAGATTGTTTGTTCTTTTAATATTCCTTTCTTTTTATTTTAAATTTTAGTTATTTCTAAACTATATTCCTACGTGAACTTTCATTTCTATTTCTCTAATTTCAGCATTTATTTTTTTTATTCTAAATTTTAATTAACCTTGTGTTGTATTTTATATGGTCTGTTCTTTCAATATTTGTTCACTTTTATTTCGAATTTCAGTTATTTTTAAATTATATTTTTTTCCTGACCTCTTTTTAAAATTTTTAAATTTATTTTATTTTTATTCTTAGTTTTAGTTAATATCGTATATGTTCTATATGAACTTTTATTTCAACATTCCTTATTTTTTGATTTTGAATTTTAGTTATTTTTAATTGTATTTCTAATCGTGTTTTAAATTGTGTTCTTTCAGTACTCGTTCTTTTATTTTGAATTTTAGTTATTTCTAAATTGTCTTTCTACTTGAATTTTTTTTCTTTAATTAATGTGGGAATTTCTAGCCTCCACAACGAATATAGTGGTTTGACTGTTTTAATAGATAGATAGATTCCACCAGAGTATATGCGTCAACAATAATGCCATTACACATCCATGTCTTGCTATAACACAACCAAATTTATATGACTTCTATAAATACATGAGAAGACTTGTAAACGCCTCGAAAGGTACTTACCTTGGCATTTATCAAAGTCCACATAATCGTTGCCGGTGAAGGGTTTTGCTTGCCGCCCTGCATTTAGATCTATCATGGTCGACCTTTCATAAATACCTTTTATAAATACTCTATGTATTTTAATATTTTAATAGATGACGCCGTTAATTTTTAGGCATATATTTGATCATTTGTTTTATTCAAATGTTGTATAAATGTACAAATGTATAAATGTATAAGATATAAATCATGCTTAAAATATTTTTAATGATAAAACAACTAATAACAAAATAAATGATAATTATATAATGTTTTAAAAAAACAAATGTCATTTGAAAAACGAAGGTAGCATGGTGTTAGATCATTCTATGGGCCTTCGTAAACACCGCAACAAACATAGTACCGCAATAACAAATGTCAGGCATACCAGCATCTGAAAACAATATTACTATCTAATACCGCATTTGCAAAACTTCCTGGCAGATAAGGTCTGCCAAGGTAAGTCGCACCTGGCCTCACCTCCAGGTCTCACTTGGCCACCATCCATGTCTGTGATACTCATATGGCCTCGATTTCAAGTATTTTTTGGATTTTGTCGAAAGCATATCAAATCTACTTCCTAGTGATTTTAGTCACATCTCAAAATTCCAGATACCCCCTACTTTCCAATTTACTTGACATTCTAGCATTCAAAATTTTTATCAAAATACTTATCGATCTCATAATCCAAAGTAGTTTTAGAAATCTTTTTCCTTTTCTACCTTTCATTAATACAACCATACTAGTAATAACACTCCTCACAATAAATTTTAATGTTTGCTTTAAAAGAGATAATTTGGATGTAATTAATGAGGATAGCAGTGTAATTTTGCTATGCCTCCTAGTTTAGTGTGAGATTTGCTAGAATAACAAGTAAATAGAAACAGAGTGGGTATCAAGATAGCCTATTTAAGTACTCTCTCCGTCTCAAAAAAATAACACCTTTTAACCTTTAGAATTTATTCCAAAATATAAAACTTCTCCATCAACATTCTCTGCCTAACTAATCATAATCATTCACTATTCAATTTTCTCACCTACCTTTATGTCTCATCCAATCACAACCTCTCTCGTTTAAGTCTACCTATTTTCTTAATAACCATGTCCAACTTTAAAAATTTTTATATTAGTAGTCAGTAGAGTATATTAGGGACATTCACAGTGCAAGCCACACCTATAAATGCCCAAAGTGCCATATAGAAGAGGGCCACAGGTCTAAAATCTATTTTCCCCACAATGCAAAGTGGTTATAGGGGTGATTTTAATTTTTCATGTTAGCCCCTAACATGGTTTACTTCAGTCCACATATATCTTTTTAATGAGTAAAATACGTTGATGGTACACAAACTTGTCAAATGGGTGCAATTTAGTACACAGGCTTGTAAAATGCTTATTATAGTGCACAAACTTGTCTAGTGCGTGTGAACCAAGTGCAAAACATTATGTATAACTAATTATGTTGAGTACGAGTCTAACTAGGATGTCACATGCACGCATGAGGGCATGAGATATATTGTATGTGTTAATAACCTTTATATATACTTGTTGACGTGAAATTCATCACACACACGATGGCCTGAGAAGTTTGTTTACTCTAGTGCAGGTCCTATCAATTCGGGTTTAGAGCATGCCAATTAGTTTGATTCTGTAACTAATAAGAATAAATAAGGAATATTAGATCAATGGGCTAATCGGCCAAGGGGCCGATATAGTTTGGTTTGCCCAAGCTGATGTCGATGGAATTTCGGATTGATCGGCTATAACCAATAGAATTTATATATTAAAGCATTAAAACAGCATCGGCCGAAACAAAGACATGATATATTTGTTGGTTCCCTTAACCTTATTACGATCAATCTTGATAGATCGGACCCAACCAAGATATTATAAGATCAACCGTAATAAAATCAAAGTTTTAAGCGAATATATGTATCTTTGAATATAAGCCAATGTGTTAAGGATTAAAGCTTATCAAAACTCTGTATGAAGCAAGTAAGCTAATATCAGTTAAGACAAGTTAAAACATAAACTACCAACAATATATAATTATTTATCATAATTTAAATAGATCGGATCCAACCAAGACAGTATTAGATTGAAAGCAATAACCACAGAAACTACCGATTATATTTTACCTTGTAAGCTTAGCCGATATGGCAAATTATGTTGTGATAAGCAGATAACTCATCGGCTAGATTTTCGATGAAACAATGATTAGTGCATGTCGACTTAAGTAAATTTAACCAACAAATTATAACCCAGAAGATTGGACTCAACCAAGACAATTTCAAGATTAGTAGCAAGCTGGTTAGACTTAAGATAGCCGATTGATGTTATTCAAAGTGATCGATATATTAGATCTAGCTAAAACAGCAAAAACAATGTAGGAAAGAGTTGATATATCACATAAGCAACGCATGCAAAGACTGAATTGGTATATCGAACCAAATCGAGAAAGTACCAATTCCGACGATACAAGCTAAGATGATGATACTTACTTTCTCGCCAGAGATCAAAACTGATGCAACCCTGCTTGAAACTAAGAACTCGCTGAGAGTAAAAGGGTGGCGACACGTTGAAAGTTGTATTGAACTATTGTTATTTTAGAAAGACCCTGGGTGTACATATTTATACTTATAAGCTAAACTAAGTCCGACTCTGATATGATCAGATCAATACAGGACTCTATCTCTAAAACAAGAAAACTATTACAACACCAACTCAGATACAACTTATATCGGCTAATAAAACAAAGAAAACTATCTAAGTCCGATTTCAACACAACTTCATCGGCTCAGGACACTATTAGCATAAAACAAAAACTAAGATACACTTTTCTTATTCCGGATAAAAACTTGCCAATCAAATCTACTAAAATCACGGCGTGAACTCCATCTTTGACTCGGTCTTAACTAACGGAAATTGCCAACTGTCGTCGTCAACAAGTCTTGACTAACGAAAATTGCCAAATTTCGTTGTTAACAATACTTTATATTTATTTTCTTCTTGCATTATTTTATATTCATTATATGCTCTCTTTGTATTTTATACAACATTTGTTTGTACAAGAAACATTACTTATTCTATTTTTTAGAAACAACATTACTATGATCAGCGTATGCATGTCTATGTAATATCATCTTGATATATGAGCCTATATAACTTCGTAATAAGTGTCCAACTTAGTGAAATTAGTTATAACCTGTTCTTTTGGCTTTGGTTTGTACACACCAAACAATTGTGTGTACCAAAACAAAGGATTTATAAGTTAATGTACTAAATGTTGATGAAAAACACGACGGCCTGAGAGATTTTGCTTAACTCCAGTGCAAGTCCAAATCTTAGAAAACGGGTTCAGGACATGCCAGTTGGTTTGATCCTGCAACCAACAAGATATACAATAAAAACAGTTAGATGTACGATAGCCGATCGGCTGGTAGGCCGATGATGTACCGTAGGGACCTAGCCGATACGATCTGACCAGATCGTCTGTAAGGTATAAAATAGATAATATGAATCAAACCCTAATTATGCTCCATTGGTTGTACGTATACAATCTATAGGCAAAGATTAGATACTAGTCGATGAAGTCATAACTAGGTTAAAGATAGATGTCGATATCGACTAATACCCTTATACAAGAATATCAATCTAGATAAATATATCGAGACAAGCTTGATATATTTGGCTAAAGTGATATCCTTGTATAAGGGGCAAATATAACATGAAAAACATGATTAACAGCAATTTAAGCAAAGCTAAGCAGTTATATCAGATAAGATCGGCTGAAACTTCGATGCTACCCTTATTGTAAACAAGAAACAGACAAAAGATCATGGTTCTAATTAGGAGTAGGGCTGATGGAGCACAAAGTGTAAAAAGATGCATGATATCTAGAAAATCAAGTCTTTGAATGTTTTTCAGGGTGGTGGATACCTTATGCTAATATATGCCAATAAGCTGATTTGGCTGATACTGACAAAACTCTGGATAAGGCCTGGCCAATACAGCTAAATTGAACCATCGACTTAGATTAGCTAAGTTATGTGATAAATTAACAAGCCATACCTCCAACTGAAGAACTCAAAGCACAAACTCGTCGAAAAGTAAAGAGAAAATTGTGGCGAAGCGCCGAAGGTGTTTATTGAACTGTTGTTGTTTTTTATGTAGACCTTGGGCATATATTTATACCTGTATACACAAACTTTGTCCTTGTCAGACACTATTTACAACTTGCCTAAACAAACAAATCCTAGGTGGACTCTTACCACAATATTAAAAAGGAAATTAACTCTTATTCCTAATTAATAGATACAATTGTCTTATCTAGACTCAATTCCTAGCCGACAAAATCTTCAAGCCTTTCTCCGAAACCAATATAAAACTAGGCTACTCGTATCGGCTCAACCGAATCCAATCCAGTTTACTCATATCGGTTGTCCGAGTCCGATTGCATATCAGCCGATACAGCTCCAGCCGATGCGTAGTCTGTTTTGGAAAACTCCCTTATTTATTCAAATCCGCCTCGGATCCAATCTTGATTGCTAGCGTATCTTTACAAAATTTTGCTGTTAACACTAAATTACACATATCTGACAAGTACGTACACCGGTAGTGTACCGGTAGCACAATGTACTCTTTTTCAATTTATAGAGTACACCGAACATTCTAAAAATCAAAAACAAATATAAAAATCTCCCCTCTCCTCCCCTTTCCCCTGCTACCCTCTGCATCACTCTGTCAATTCAATGTCGTTCGATGGAGCCGGCACCTCACCGCCAGTCGGCCCGCCACCGTCAGCTCTACCAATTCCTTTACACCCACCTCTGTCTATGCCCACTGTCGATGACCACATCCACATGTGACACAACGGTTAAGGAGAGCTTGGTGGTGATCAAGCTCCTCAACGGCGCGAGGCTACGAGCTCTCTTGGGCTAGCACCTTCTGCTCCGTGCAACGTTGATCTCTGGTGAAGCCGAGGCGGGTCGGTGATTGCGACACTAGCTCTTTCCATCCGATGGAGAAGTCTAGATGAGCGGTCGAGCAAAGCAAGTAGCTAGATCAGGAATGTGGTGAGGGTGTCAGCTGCAGCGTCGAGAAGGTAAATTGTTGTGCCAACCACTAACCAAAATCTCTACGGTCATTGCCTCTCCTCCTCTTTGGCCTCCGCGGCTACTGCTTCCGCGCCTCTCTACTCTTCCTCTCCGGCGCTACGACTTGCAGTGCACGAGGGGTTCAGTGGCAGTGTAGATCTGATGATGAGGAGCTCCGATGACAACACAGATTTAACCTCCATGGACTACCATGCTCCTGCTCTGACGACCATGCTATCCTTAGAGGCGGAGGAGGGGGAGGGCATGCTGCTAGAGCCATAACGATGTTTGTAGAGCCTTTCTTCTTCGTCAGTTGTCTCAAGCTTTGTGGCGGTGGTATAGACGGTCCTTGGTAGCGGTGAGGCTTAGTGTGGTGGGACGACCATGTCGACTAATGGGACCGACTCCAGACCTCCCCTCTCCTTTGTGGGCTGAAAAACTTGTGCCATTTGCAATGCACGAGTACCCTCATGAGGCAAGTCGCTCCCACTTCCTCTCTCTAGCACGACAATAGGAGTAATATGTGGTCGGATGAGACTAGCATGGTCAAATAGTGCGTCTCTAGGGTTATGAACAAACCGGTCATGTGTTTTCTCTTTTCTTTTTCTAATTTAGCTGAATACATATATATATACGTACTAGATATATTCATGTTGTAATTTTATCCAAGCATTTTCTCTTTAGCGGTGTGAAGGATATAGGTACCGAGTACCCACATGACCTGTATATCCGACTATGGATAGGAGGTGAGCCGGATCTATATATTATATATTATATAATAGAGTATGACTCGAGCACATATGTTGCCTTGTATTCTATGGCAGGGCCTAGAGTCTTGGTTGAGTACTACCATGTAATAGATTAGGAAACTGATATCTTATTCGATTATGTTTTTCTCTTTGTAACCCAGCCTCCCAACCTATATAATATGGACAGGGAGCCCTCCAAGAACAAAAACAACTATCAGATCATTAGATCAATATATACCCGATAGATATAATCCCCAAACAGAAATAGGGTATTACCTCTCATCGAGAGAGTCTGAACCTGTTTAAACCCTTGTCTTTCACATCCATCTACTTTTAGATTTCGTGCGCTAATTTTTTTTTCTTACTGTGGAATTCTAGTTTTGTCAAGCAGTTTTACTTTTACCTCTCCAGTGCTTGTCAATCACAATCATTGATACGTCCCAATCAAAAGATTCTTTAATATCACGTTCTTTTCAACTCTGATTTCCATGCTTCTGATTATTCAGATTGTTTGGATATACATACATCACGGCTCCGTTTTTTACGGCCGATGAGAGTGACATCAACAAAAGCAGAAATATAAAATGAACTCTTTTCATTCCATCCGGTGCAAAATGCCGTAGGAAACGTCATGAACTTATATATATATAAAAAGTAAGTGTCTTCGCAAACTGCCACTTTGGGGGGTCGGCAATGCCATGAACTTAGTATTGTAGTTGACCAGTCAAAACGAGTCCTTTAAAGGTCTACGCAATTAATTTACGAGGGTCTTATTTTAGTGGATGATTAAACCTATGATTCAATATTTTTTGCTAGTTACTGAGTTGTTAATATAAATAGATATCGGTTACTTGAAAAAAAAGATAAAATTAGGGAAAACATCGGTGGTGTGATGATGGAGTCATAAGTGCATGACGCTACTCCGGGTTTAAATTCTAGTGCTCCCATGAATATTACACACAAGTGGCTTTTCAATAAGATTTAAGTGACTTTTCAATAAAATTTTAATAAGATTAAAGCTATGCTGTTGGTTTTTATCTCTTCGAAAATGTGTTAGGATGTGTATTCGTGATTGTGTGTAGTGATGTGTGTGCGTGTGTCGTGTAATAAAAAAATTATAGATATGATCATTTCTATACTACCGGTAAAAGCAACGATAAGTGAACTATATATATCCTCCAATTAACCAGCAAATCGTTAAGAGCAGGAATTAAGGGTGGGGCAGATCTAGGCTTAAAAGCTGAGTTTTATGGAGGTCGGGGACGAGAGTGAAGTTCGAAAAATAAAGCCAGAGAAGACATAAATTACAGCAATTTAAATTGTCGTTTCATTAAAAGTGAGGGGAGTATTACATCACATCAGTACAAACTCATGAAGATATGGTTCCGTATGAAGAAATCAATTCGAATAGGGATTTTGTTGTACATAATATCTGCATCTTAGATATGAATGATAATACGCGATAAAATATTTTGAACTGGTACACATACACTGTACGTACTCGGAGGCAATAACAGTACGTCACTGAAACAACTTAATTTGAAGGTGTGTACGTACTTCATTGGTACACACGTCCGTCAGAGAATTTTGTTTGGCGTTTTTCTCGTGGGATTTAATAGTCTGTCGGCCGACAAGATTAATTTTTCTCTTAATATATGTCCTAATCATACAGAAGATAAATTCTCGCATACGATTTTCATGCCCATCTAAATATTAAAAATCATATAGTCTCTTTATTTCCATATATAAACATTTTTATGATTCAAATTTGTACACAATCAGTACTACTTTTTTTCATAATCATTTCTTATTTAAATTTTTCATTGTCGTATTCTCAACCGCATTTTATTTAACGATGGATACTATGATTTTTTTCTTAAACTTTAATATTTTTAAATAATATAGAAATGTTTATATTTGAAAATGAGGGAATATTTTAGTGATCTAATCCAACCCCAAAACCACCGAGCGGACAAGTACAAGTCACAAAATGAGAGCTCCAAATTTTAAAAAAATTGCATTCCACAATAGCTGAAACAAATCCAACCATACGTCACCAGAGTATTAAAAACAGAGATCCTGATTTAGAAAACATTTAGATTTTAACAGCCCATCATAACGTCACTTGTACTACAGCTCTACTGCCATTATTACTGCTCTCGTCTTTACCCAGCTGTGCATGAATGAGCCAGTGAAAAATAGTAATGCGAGTGAAACCCAGCCAGCCACACCGTCCAGGCCGCGGATCGGTCGGTCGGTTGGTGTCGCACCTGAAACGGCTCGCGCCCGGTCGACCGGTTCGAGGCGCAGGCGCACCGGCACCGCACGGTGCTCCCATCCCCACGCGCTAGCTCCACCCTCACGGCCTCACCCAACCCATCCCCACACAAATCCCAATTGTAAAGCTTTTACTTTTTCAACCTTTTTCCAAACTAAAATTTCCAAATGGACCTCTAGCGACACTTTCTTCTATGAAAACAAACCTCGTGGTTATGAAAATATATTACGTACTACCTCTGTCCCAAAATATACCTGTCCCAAAATATAGTTCAAATTTATACCTAAAATTTGCTATATTTTAGAAAAAAAGAGTACGCTCTTAAACATAGACTGAAATGCTGACATGTAAAGTACGTGGTCTGCGTATTAGTTTACAACCAATCTATACTAGCTTAAACATATATGAATGGATTGAGACAGAGGCCATTTCGACAAGTTTGGTGACATAATCTGATGCTATACTAGCTTAATAATATGGGTTTCGCAAACCATCTTACATGGTAATTTATACGATACCGAAACATGTAGTATTGGGTAAAATCAGTAACGGATCTATAAAATTTCTTAATTGTGGGCAAAATATAATATGTCTAGCTATTGGTGTTGGTAAACTCCGGTAAAGCAACATAATCATCCTTTGTTTCATATGGGTAAGCCCGAGCAAATGCCTAGCATGCCCGGACACTTGCCAGGAAAAATTCAAATCCCAAACTAATTTAACTGAGGTTGAATATTTGCAAAAATAACTATATTTTTATTTTCTTATTTTAATGTTGAAGTATGAACAAACGGGTCACCACTAGTAAAACTTACCCCCTCCATCCCAAAATAGTACAACAATCTAGGAATATATTAGATATTCTATTTGTAAAAAAAACCTAATTTTAAATTTGAATCTGGACATATTGTTTGTCCAGATTCAAACCCAAGATTTGATTATTGTTGGAATAGAGGGAATATATTCTAATACTAAAAATATAAACATTAGGTCTCTTTAAATTCATACGATGAACTTATAGGTTATATTTTTAAGACAGAGGGTGTAAAACCCTCTCGTTGTTCCTATGGTGCATTACTTGAAAAAAAAAAGATCATCAGATGTTTATATATGTAAAAAAGTAATTTTGGAAGGACCAAGATGTAAAGCCCACAGAACCCAACCACACCTCACGAGCATAGAGGGAAAAAAAAGGAAATAAACAAAAGAGAAAACCGAAAAGAAACGGACCCGAGAACGAGGAAAAGCAACAGCAGCACAGCACATCGCCGCTCCTCCCATCTTCTCCTCCTCTCCTCCGCTCTCGCGAGCTCCCAAGTTTGACTCCCTCGAGACGCCCACCACCACGCGAGCACGCGAGCACGCGAGCGGAGGAGGCGGAGGCGGGGGCGGGGGATGGGAGGGGTGACGTCGAGCGTGGCGGCGAAGATGGCCTTCTTCCCGCCGACGCCGCCGTCGTACGCGCTGGTGGACGACCCGGCGGCGGGGGTTACCACCATGACGGGGCACCCGCACAGGGAGAACGTCGAGGTGCTCCGCCTCCGGACGCGGCGCGGGAACACCGTGGCGGCGGTGTACGTCCGCCACCCGGACGCCGCCACCACGCTGCTCTACTCCCACGGCAACGCCGCCGACCTCGGCCACCTCTACCAGCTCTTCCTCCACCTCTCCTTCAACCTCCGCGTCAACGTCCTCGGGTCAGTCACTGACTCATGCTCGCTCGCTTGCTTCCTTCCTTCGTTCCCTCCTCTCCTGCTTCGTTTCTTGCGCGGCGCGTGCGTGTGGGGATGGGGGCGTGATCTGTGTGGGGGTTTGGGCGCCCGGTTCGTGCTTTCTGGGGCTCCTCCATGGCTGCGGCTTTCTCGATTCGTTACGCCCGGATGGGAAATTTCATGTTCTGCTGTGAAAATTTTCCCCTTTTTGAGCGCTGTTCATGTCGTGGTACTCGATAATTTTGCTTCTTTACCCTAGGAAATCGATGGGTTCTCTTAATAAGTTTTTTTTGGAGTGTCTCAGTTTTTGAGAAATTTCGATTCTTTCTTTTGGAATATTCATTTCCGTCTCCTTATGTTTCCCGCACTAATAAGCAATCAGGCAAAATGCGGCATATACTACACGGTGTGATTTGTGAATTGTGATGGTTCGATGCCTCGAGTTCTGGGTTTACTTTGTGAGTAAAGTTGATGCAGCCAGGCTGTGCCTTTCGCCAATTTCCCTTTCTTTTACTTTTCCCAGGACTTTTCTTTATGATTTCTGGCTCGCCATAAAAAAAATCCCCCGCTTTAATTTATTTTCCCCTTTTTCACTTTCTTCTTGGAATTTTTTTTTACATCTCAAGATTTAATTAGTCTGTTCTTGTTTTTTTTTTCCTAACTAGAGTCTAGAATATTCAGGTCCAGCTCTGAACAGCTGCGCCGTCAAGATCCTGTCGACCTGTTTTGGGGTTTGGTTTTGCAGCTTTTCTTAAAATAGATATATCTTGTGTACGCCAATCGGCGTGATCTGATGATCTTTTCCTTGTCGGCTTTGGGCATATTTCTTGTTGTTTACGAATTTTAACAATGCCAACTTACTGCTGGATTTTAGTGTTATTTCTGCATACTAGTTTTGATTTATTTAATTGTTTGTGCTTTCAACGATGTATAAGCCCTTCTCTTAGAATTAACAAAAAAGCCAGTTTCTTAGAAGTTGACCTATATGGCTATCAGGCTATATCACAGGGAAACCATAAGCCGTTTCTTGTATCAACCAGAAGCTCAAATCTATTTAAGTTTATCAAGTTTGCTATTTTTTTCATTTAAAATCTATGATCCCTTGTTGTTCAAGTAGCCTGATGTGCACAGTGATGTGTTTGTGAATGTATCACTCAATCTTACACGTGTGGTGAATAGCTGGTACATACTCATAATTCATCTTTCACAGGAGCTAATATTTCCGATCTATTGGACAATATAATTATGGGCATAACTGGGACAATAATTTGTTCAATGTCACAGAAAATTATTTTGTTGGGTTCATGATCCGTCTGAGTCCTCGGTTATGTTCTTCTTGCAGAGTTGATTACATTTTATCACTAGAATATTTTGTTTGGGTACATCCTTCCTAAGCTTGATTGAATCTTGTCATCAAATTTAGCCTTAGAGTAAGCTTTGCCATTTAACTTCAATTTTCGGATGCAAGCAATGACAGTCACTAGCTATAAAATGGATGTCTTGGATGCTTGAAACCTTGGCTACATTATTTCTTATCTGGAAGTTCTTTAAATTAAGTTGTATTGTGGATAATTTGTCACTATAATCTGATTCTAAATGTGGATGAGTCCCACATAATAATTTTATACCAAATCTTTATTTGCACATGTTTACAATTATTACAACTGTTTGATGGGGCTCAAGCAGCACTAGCTTATGCCGCATCTAACACTGCAGTCCTTACTCATCATGATATGGGACAAAGAATGTGATGTTTCATGGAGTTTGATGTGGCCTGGTGTGCCTTGGTACTGCTTAGTTGTCCTTGACATACTTCACTAGTACTTTCATCATTTGCATTTCTGTGTGGCCATCAATGATTGGTCTATTTAGCTTCTGTTCTTGTGCCCATCGTATGAGAATTCTGTTTGAAGCAAGCTGTGCTCAATCATATTTTTTGTAACTAAGCAGTTCCCTACATAGAGGGATTTCTTCATATAGTCTTTCTTTGTTTCATATATATGATTGAAGATTCATTTTGAGTAAAGCACTTATCTCACTACACCCTTCTTAAAAATTGATATTGTGACAAGCTTAGAGACTTACCTTGCACTTTTAGTTGATCTGCTCAATTTATGGATTTGAGATCTACTTTGCGAAAGTAGCACAAATGAATGATCTTGATTGAACTTAAACGCTTCACTTCTCAAGAAAAAGGCTTCATATTGAATCTAATACAGCAGATACTACTATTCTAATTTTCCTGCTATCGGGGTTTAATAGTGCCTTTGGAACATTGCAGATATGACTATTCAGGATACGGACAATCATCAGGAAAGGTATGCTGAAGCTTGCTGTGAGCAGTGCATACTACATGACATTAACATGTCGAAGCTGACTAACTTAGTTTTCCCCTTCTCTGCTTTCAGCCAAGTGAACACAACACTTATGCTGATATAGAGGCTGCTTACAAATGCCTCATTGAGAACTTTGGTGCCAAGGAAGAAGAAATAATTCTTTATGGACAATCTGTTGGAAGTGGACCCACAGTAGATTTGGCTAGTCGATTGCATCGACTTCGAGCTGTTGTCTTGCATAGTCCTATATTGTCAGGACTGAGAGTTATGTATCCTGTGAAGCGTACATACTGGTTTGACATATATAAGGTTTGTTATCCTTTGTTATTCAATTTTGATTTAGCTTGATCTATTCTTTCTTGCATGCTGCGCCTTCTCTATATTAACACTCAACTTTCCTTTGTTATCCGTTGGCTTCCAGAATATCGATAAAATCCCTCAGGTCACCTGCCCTGTGCTCATTATACATGTAAGTGCATCTCCACCATGAATTAATTTCTTTTAGAATTTGAAATTATTGAACAAGCAATTGCCAAGCTTGAAATGAAGTCCTTATAATTCAATCTAGTTCTTTCAAGTACTGCTTTGATTGATAATTTTAATGGCTAGCTAGTTGGTCAATTAAGTGCACTACCAATGGTTCAATTGTCTAGTTGACTACTAGCCTAATTAGTTGATGATTGTTCAATATAAATTTCCTTTTATGACATTGGTTTAATTGAGCATATAGCTCACATCATCTTACATGCACCCGCAAATACATCTCTATTAATTTATACTAGTGCTTGCCATGCTGAATTAAGATGGCTACTTGAGGATCATAAAGTTGAAAGAAGCTCAAACACATTCCTAGAAAGAAGGCCAGGAAATTATGATCTAGAGGTGCATTGTCATCGTTCTTAATGCAATGCCACATCATTTTCTGTATTATAGTAGTTGTTCCTGCTTTAAATGACACTTCTCCTTTTTTTTCTTTGCAACGATGACAGTAAGTAGGGTTTTGGTCTCCCCAACCCTACCACACACAAAAACTGCTCTCTCCCTCCACATCGGGGCATAACGGCTGATTGCCGAGTTGAGTGCCTAAGCTTGAATTGTTGATAAATGATAACTAGTCAAGCGTTGTAAATAACCAAACCTTAAAATCACATGATTTACACCTGGAAGTCAGGATGATGGCTCTAGTCTGTGATTGCATGGCAACTTGATGACTACACCAACTAACTGATAACATAACGATTTTAATTCACCAATCCACGAACCATGAAACTCTGTACATTATTATCTTTGTTGCACATGCAGATTATATGCATTAGCCAAGGAATACTACTGATGTACACCAATGTTATATTCATGCTTAAAAGAGGGTTTATTGTGAGGAAGGAGAGGATTTTTTTTGTGGGT